>VZUI01060152.1:0-48624 GCA_013401135.1 Cettia cetti | reverse complement strand
AAATCCTGTGCTCAGTTCTGGGCCCCTCACTGCAAGAGAGACATTGAGGGGCTGGAGCGTGTCCAGAGAAGGGCAACGGGGCTGGGGAAGGGTCTTGAACTTCTGTTCCTTCCTCTGACAAGTGGCTGAGGGAGCTGGGGTTACCTGGGAGAAAAGGCAGCTTCAGGGAGGAGCTTATCACTCTTTACACCTACCTGAAAGCAGGGTGTAGCCAGGTGGGGTCAGTCCCTTCTCCCAGGCAACAAGTGACAGGACAAGATAAAACGGCCTTAAGTTGTGCCAGGGAGGTTTATGTTGGGTATCAGGAAAAAATTTATTCCCTGAAAGGGTTGTCAGGCATTGGAACAGGCTGTCCAGGGAAGTGGTGGTGTCACCATCCCTGGAGGTATTTAAAATACATGTACCCATGGCACTTTGGGATGGTGAATACAGTGGTGTCAGGTTAACAGCTGGACTCCATAACCTCAGAGGTCCTTTCCAACTTAAATGATTCTGGGATTAAAAGACACTTGCAGATCAATCATTAATTCAACTCAATGCATTTCTTTTTACAGTAACTTTCTAATACCACGTGCACAAAATTAACACTGTTAAAAAATTAAAATTAATATTCTGTTCCCTCAGTGAAAGTTGGCTACAGTAACATTACTCATTTTCTGCAGATTTTAGATCCTGTTAATGTCTTGAACAGGCTGAAATTCAGTTGAGCACTTGTAGGCTCAAAAATCAACACTTATACGCAGTGACAAAAATCCAAGTTGTCTTCCTCCCAGCACTTCTCCAAAAACCCACACTATTTCAGATCTTCCAGTTAAGCTAGATGTTTTCGACTCTGATAAATTACAAGGAAACAAAAGATTCTACACAAAGGCAACACAATTTTATTTCAGATTTATTAGCACATTAGCACAGTCATGTGAGCTAACAGCTCAATTCAATGTTCTAGTTTTTTAACGAAAGAAAAAAACCCAACCAAAACCCTCAAAACCACAAAAAAAAAAATCCATCCACAAAACCACCACACACCCCTTGCTGATGTCAGCTGAATTTAGTTCACACATCAAATCTATAACTGCAGCAAAGCCAAGTTTATGCATATTGTTAGAATAAAACCATAAAACCAAGCTCAGACCTCAATGAATTAGCTACAGAACACATACTGGATCAGAGCAAAGTATAATACTTATCAAGCATTAAAGTATGCCTTTTTTCTGGACTGTCCTTTTATTTTTAGTTGCCAGTCCTAAGTAACTAATATGTGTATTGATGAGATTTGAAGAACCCTTGTGTCACTCTAGTCCAGTTTCTGTGAAGAAGAAAGGTGGTAACTCTACACAGACGGCTGCAATAAAACTTGAAGAAGTTTACAAACTAGACAAACATGACTGCTTTTTAATTCTTTTTCTCCATATGGCGCTCTAAAAACTCATTTTCCTCTTTTCTTTTCTTTTGCTGTTTGTGGAGTTCATATTAAGCTACAAATTAATGCATGTGTTTATTTACTAAAAGAAATCAAAAACACCAACAATGACCTCTCATACCCTCCACCTAACCTAAAGAATTATTAAATTTTTCTAACTATTTCCTTTGTCCCCGACTGATACATCACATATTTGGACCAGAAGACTGACATTTTCAGTCAGACACCAAAGACAATCTTATACCATATTTCAGGCTACTCTATTCAGTGGGATCTGTGCTTCTAAAAACAGCACAAGAATGCAAATTCCACAAACAGAAGATTATGATCACATGCCTACAGGAGCCTACACAAGGGGGGGGGGGGAAATTGGGTCTTTTAATTGTGATTTTTGAACCAAATATCTCAAAATACAATTTAAAAAGTGAAGTTTTGTACACTTTTTAAACTAACTTCTTGAAGACTGCAGTCTCTGAATTTTAGATTAAGTATTTTTATATTTGTTGAGCATAGCTAATATGATGTGCATAAAGATTAACCTAAAGGGCCCCTTTTCTGGACGTCCATAAAAGAATCTGGATTCAAGACAGATAACATTATGTCTTATTAGTCAATTACTACTACAATGACTGTGTTTAATATCCACAATGCAAGAGTATCAAAAGAACATTGCTTAGAAGCTTTAGCCACAAGTTTAGAAGTAACCTTTCAATAAAGCCGTACATGTAGGTTTATGTTCAGTCACTGTGAAGTTCATTAAAATATTGTTTGATTGCATCACAGGGTAACAGAGTAAAATCAGTATCAGTCAAACCTAAAATATATTTATTGCAGACAAAACAAATGGATCAAATACCCACTAAAGCTGCCCAGAACAAGGCAATATAGAATTCACTAATCTGCCCACAGAAAATGGTAAGCATGCAATTTTGAATTGCAGAGAATAGTATTGACAGTAAATGTAAAGAATAAGCAAACTATAAAACAAGAAACTAACGCACGCTCCCCCCAAAAATGCTAACCAAAATTCATAACCCACCACACAAACAACAAGCTCCTCCTCTAAATCCCCAATCCCATTCAGTACATCCCAAGTGTAAACAAAATTCTTTATGGAATAGAAACTTGTTTTGACAAAAAAGTAAAACTAGATTATGATGTCAGATGGAATTGGGGAGTACCACTGCTGACAAAAGACCATCCCCCAGGTACCAATGTGATGAGCTCACATTACAGCAACAGTCAAATCAGATGAGAAGTCAGTGCTGTCACTTCTTTCCAAAATCAAACTACATTTCAAGACATGCCTTCCCAATAGAATTAGGCTTCTCTCTGCTCTATCTAGTTTTCTCTTCTCAATTCTAACTTGTTCAGAAACCCATAATTACAGTACACTGAGAGTACAAATATAGAGCATGATTTCATAGACAAGGAGCAATTTCTTCTATTTTGAATAGGATTCCCTGCTATTATGACTTAGCACTCACCATATACACTTAAGAAACCATGTCATATGCTGACTGAAATGTAATTACTGTATTACACATCCAGTAACCTGTCAGAGCTTCATGAAATTTAAAAGAAATTGCATAACTATGATCACACCTGTAAGCAACAACCAAGAAAACTGATACATGTTAACCAGGTATTCCAGTAAGGCAAATCCCTGGATGAATTACTGAAGTCATACTACAGTGCAGAGTACAGGACAGTCATTGGGAGAACTTACCCAGTAAGTTGGTCATGGGATACCACAACACAGGACTAACTTAAGTATATGAAGCAGAATAGTGCAAATGTAGGCTGACCCTGGTGGCCACCAAAGCTGTGCTATCTCTCCTCTCCACAGCTGGAGAGAAAATGTAACAAAATGCTCCTGTGTTGAGGTAAGGACAGAGAGAGATCACTCACCAGAAACCATCACTGGCAAAACACAGTGATGCAGGGAAACAACTTTAATTTATTGCCAGTAAAAACAGAGTGGGATAATGGGAAATAAAAACAAAATCTAGAAACTGTCTTTACCCCAAGCTTCCTTCTCCCTGGGCAGAACTTCACTTCTAATTTCTCTACTTTCTCCCTGACAGCAGTGCAGGGGGACAGGGAATGGAGGCTGAGGTCAGTTCATCACATGTTGTCTACTCAGGGGAAGAGCCCCTGCTCCAATGTGGGGTCTCTCCTATGGGATGCAGTCCTTCCCTAACAGCTCCAACATGAGATCTACCCATAGGCTGCAGACTGCTCCTGTGTGGGTCCTCCCCACAGAGTGGGGTTCCCTTCAGGAACAGGCTGCTCCAGTGTGGATGCCCCATGGGCTCACAAGCCCTGCCAGCAAACCTACTCCAATGTGGGCTTCTCTCTCTACGGAGCCACAGGGCCTGCCAGAAGCCTGTTAAAATGTGGGCTTCCCATGGGGTCACAGCCTCCTTCAGGCATCCACCTGGTCTGGCATGAGGTCCTGCAGAGACTGCAGGTGAATCTCTGCATCCCCAAGGACCTTCATGGGCTGCAGCAGGAGCTGCAGGGAATTCTCAGCTCCAGAGGCTGGAGCACCTTCTGCCCCTCCTTCTGTGCTGACCTTAGGGTCTATAGGGCTGTTCCTCTCACATGCTCTCACTCCTCTCTTCAGCTATTGCTGTTCTGCAGCAGTTGTTTTCCCTTCTTAAATACATTATTCCAAAAGAACTACCTCTGTCACTGATGGGCTCAGTCTCCACCAGCTTCTTAGAGCCAGATGGCATTGGCTCTGTGAGATGTGGAGGAAGCTTCTAGTAACTTCTCAAATCATCCCTATAGCCCCCCCCCCCCGCTACCAAAATCCTGCTATGCAGACCCAATATAGCAACTTCCTTAATTGTTTTTTTAATCATAAGAAAATATTACCTAAAGAATTTTTTTTGGCTAGTAGAGGAACTTCGGCCCCTTTACGAAATCACTGTATCCCTCAGGAGCTACATCAGATATTTTGCTCTGCTGCAGAGAAATCATCTTATGAAGGATCATTATAATAGCAGGAAGAGAGGATGTGGTATTCCAATCTTGGATGCTTTTCAGACTTGGCTCAACAGGTCACTTCTGACCTGAATAAGCTTTAGCAACACTTGTGTGCTATCAGCAGAAGGCTGGATGGATAACCAACCTTCACTAAGTTCTAGGCTGGATAGATAACACTAACAACACTAAAGGCTACGGTTGTGAACTCCAGGAGAAAAACAGGGAAAAAAACCAAACCATGTCTAGATCACTTGTTGATTCACGGTTCTTTGTACTTCCAGTCAACTTAACACCCAAACAATACTGAACTGTCTACACAGAATCAATCAGCCTTAACTGGTGTGAGAAGAAAGCTGCCACTGAGCTAATTATTTAGGTGTTTTTCAGACTCAGACAACTGTCCCTTATTATCTATTTACTAATTGCTACATTTGAAACAACATATTCAATATCACAAAATCAGTTACAGATGGTTGACAATCTTTTTTTAAAAAATCACAACTCTGAAGAGCCAAATACTTCCCTTTTGATTACTGAATTGCTGCACTATGTAGACATACTGCATGACACAGAAAAATATGGTGTAAGCATCTGGTATTCAGACACTAGGAAGTAAAGCATGGTATAGGCAGAAGTGCTGCAGCCAAAATTGAGTAGACTATCAAATGACAGTTCCAAAGCATGGCTGAGACTGACATTGTTTCAGCATCACTGAAACTGAGTATATGAAGAAACGTAAGCCATCTTCCAAAACTGCCACTGTTCACTTTAATCACATTTCCATTCAATTCAAGACCTACATACATCGAGTAGGTTCAGTACATCTGGCAGATTATTTAGTATATGTATACTATCATTCACAAAATCTTTTGTTCTAGAAATTGATCTTGCTTGCGTATTTTAAAGGACACACACATCATTTTATCACACCAGCATACTTCCATTTGGTTGAAGCAGCTCCTAAATATAAGACAGACACAAGAGCAGATGACCTTTCTCTTTCAAGGTGAATGTTCTGACAGAAGTATTTGCATTCCACTTTTATACTGAAGACACAGCAATCGCAGTAGGCATTAAGCTTCAGAAACCAGTGACTACAAGATCTAACTAGAAACAGCTAGCATTGCTGGTTTTTATTAAAACAAACAAAAGGCAGCTAAGGATGGGATAGGTCCTGATAGGACACAAAGAAACAGTTACCAGTAAGAAACTATAAAGCAAACACACAGCACTAGGAAGGAGGAATCAACAGCTCCTGCACCAGAGGTGGGACTCTCGAAAACTTCCACAGGAATCTATCCAAGAGAAAGCAGCAGCAGCACCACCATAGTTCCCCAATGATACAAATTCACTTTTGGTCAACTGCTAACTGCAAAGAACTGGGGAGGAAAAAAAGGGTATATAGCATAAAAGTGGCAGTAAGAATAAACAGTACTTTTTAGATGGAAGGTTCAGAATGATGAATGCTGCAAAACATTTCTAGCCTTTCACTTGAAAAATAACAAAAATTGGAAAATGCATGAGTTAAGGATACAAAAAAGATGGGTTGCAGGGCTAACTGAAAAAAGCTTCTATTGCAGGAAGATCTAGCAGGTTAGGACTCTTCAAATTTCAAAAGAAGTAGTTCCCAGAGGAAAAGACAGCAATATTGAACAGAACAAATACGTAGCAACTGTTCACTGTCATATTTAAAGTAAGGACTGGGCACCACTGAATGCAGCTGATTGGAGCCAAGCTCAGTACAGATGGAAGGTGTTTTCCTCATACAGTGGACAGACAACCAGTGAGACAGACTCCATGCCAAAGCATGCAGCGTGTGCTAAAAGGGGCCTCAGACAGAAACAACACAAGTCTTGGAGGACAGTTGGAAGGCAGAAGGTCTCAGAGAAGAGTATTTGCTTGAAGAGTATATGCTTGCCCTGCTTGATCATGAGCAAGAAATTTGTTCATGATCACTAGTAGGAACAAGACAGTTACCTGGACAGGCACCTGGACTTGGTTTGTATAAATGGGGGCAGTTTCAAGTGATGCTGTTAACAAGCTCTTCTACAAAAGCAAAGCTGGCAGGGCCCAGCAGTTGCTAGGCTTTAAAACTGAACATCTTGAACACCTCAAGAACAGCAAGAGGAGACAGAGAGAACAGCATAGCTGCTTCTACTGCATCCCTACTGCCTGTACTGCTGGTTTTTGTCTTCACTTCTATCACATATCATCATCTGATTTCTTTCCTTCACCTGATGATTTTAAGTATACTTTAGATGTGTTACTCAGAAAGATACCTCAATGATAAACAACACAACACTATCATCTGATTCTGCAGTTCAGTTTTGCTGTAGGATCCACCAACACTAATCTAAAATGCTGGGCATCAACATGAGCTAAACAGCCTAATAGCTTTCACAAATACATGTTTTTTTCTTTAGCAGAAATATTGTCTCAAATGGCATGCAAGATTTATACTAACCTAAATGAAAACCTACTAGTCCTAATGAAGTACAAATGAAAAGACTGTGGTATAAAGGACAGTGTGACAACACCAGTTGCTACTGCACTGCAGTCTGTATATATTAATTTCATATAATTAATTAATTTTTGGAGTTTGCTTACAAGAATTTGCACCTTCTTTGTTCTTCTGCAACTTTCAGAACAGACAAGATTTTTAGCTAGAAGTCAAGAACTGAACTGCGTCCTATACAATATAGGATTACATCCTATACACCTTTTATCTAAAGTGTATTTTGCAGTTTGTCTAGATGAAGAGACACAGTATGTGCATAAATGTCTACATAAGATGGTTGAGGATGGAAAATGTTAATCAACGGTGGGTATGTAACTGAATGGCTACACTCAGTTTTTATATATTTCGAAGTATTCTAAGGTTTCCTAAGTTCATGTCCCAGTTGCAGGTAATGACAATAATCATCAAATGTATTTATCAGGAGAAGAAAATCAGAAAGAAGTCATATAAGCTAGTTAAGAAGTAAAAGCACTACACATTAGCAGAATTATAGGTTTGTTTATACCACTCACATAAAGAATTTTACAAAGTTATAGGCAAATTATGCAAAGATCCTAGCAAAGAAAAAAACATCAACGCCAGGATCTCCTGTATTTCAAATAAATTTCATACAAACATGCATACATGTTTGCGTGCATGAAACAAGAGCTCAGCTGTTTCTTGCAAATATAAAAGACTTCTTCCCATAAACTGATTTACATAAATTTTATCCATGATAAAAGCCAGCAATTTTCACTTTATTGTCACTCCCTCAACTCTTTGGTACGTTAGTTGTTACCTTAGCTTGGAAACAACTTAAAATCATTCCCCTTAGGTTTCAGAGAGCAAGCATTTGAGGCCATTTTAGAAGCGCAAAGTTTGGCACAGACCAGAGCCTACACTTCTACTCCAACAAGACTGCAGAGCAAAGGAATCAGTTAAAGTTCATCCACAACCTCTGAACTGCTCACCATCACGGCATACACAAGATTCGAACTGTAGCTGTCAGCAAATGCTACACAAATAGTTGCACAAGAAGAAAAAAAAAGCATCCCCTTCTGCTTCCAAGCCCCCTATTCTAATGCAACACTAAAAGTTTGAAAATGGGTACCACAATGATGAAGCTGACTGATTCTTTTTTCCTCAATACATTACCACATAAAACTGAAATTTAATTAATTAAGAAAATAATGAACTGTCCAAGTTCCTCAACAAATTTGCATAACACAAAGCCGATCGTGTCAGGAGACCCGTCTGACAACGTAATAAAAAATGGGGACAATTTTGAATTACAAACAATTTTAAAAAGCATGTAATTAAGACTTCCTTTGACCTTCTTAACATGGATGCTAAAATGTTCATTCTTAACTAACTGTTTATGCTAAGGTCTGTTTCACATTTTCTCTTCCTTATGCCTAACCAATGTCTAAATTACCAGCATATTGTTAAACATTGAATAGAATTTTTTTTCTGTTATTAGTCATTACAGGAAGAATAAATAGACAAAGCCAAACCCTCACAATCATAAACATTTCTAACACTACAAATCTGAAAGTTCCAAAATCTTAGGTGTACTTAGTTTTAGAATTAAAATCTCATAAAAAGTGAAAATCTGAAATACCAGTTATGAAGAAGAATGCTTATTTCAGTTCAAATATTATACTCACTGGCCAGAAGTAACAGACATACACAGACAGAAATTAAGTGTGCACGTGTTTAGAGGCTGAAGGTATAAAAATCAAACACAGGTCCACACTGATGATAACATAATTCTGTCAACAGCAGCATAACAAAAAGCTCTCAAAAATCTATCCATACATGAATTAGAACAGAGGCAATTTTAGCTTACTCAGGGGCTCTTGTGTACAAAACCCTGTAACCACAGAATGTGCTATTCACTGAAAACTGGAAGTATTTTAAATATTCCAGTGTTAAATTAGTACAATTTATCATGACCCACAGACCATCACTGAAGTCAATGGACACCTAAACTCCAGTTACAGCACACTATTACTTTTTTTCTGCAAACGTATTTTTCTTACATATACAAAAACAGCCTCTTAAGATGGCATAAAACACTCTTCAAAGCAACTCTGTCACAGCCTTTTATATATCAGACTACACCTTTTTAAGTATATGTATTTAATATCCTTAACTCATGCAAAGCTGGCTGCTCTGAGAGTGACTAAAGTTTTGTAAATAAAAATCACTACTGAATTACATGTTCATTGGACATGTAGGTCCATTAACCATATTAACTACACCAATAGCATAGCTAGCAAACACAGGAAGAAATTCCTTTAACTCTATTTTTCACCATTCTAAAGAGACTACATGAGAAGTTGCAATCAATGTAATTGCAGAGGAAACCAGCTTGCCAACCAGGCTTTTCAAATAAGTACAACAAATTAGAAAAAATAACGGAGAAGTGAGATCCAGCAAAAGAATATACCTGTGAGTTGCACTTATTTCCTTTATTCAAAGAATAAAATCAGGTTTAGCATCAAAATCAGGTTTAGCAAACTGTATGGGGGACAGTATACAGCCATTTTGCCTGTAAACCTATGCTTCTTTGCTTTCAGATGCTTTATTCAGCCATAGATGTCTAACTTGATAACATATCCAGTAAAGTGGAAAAGTTTACTTGCAACAAGGGAATCAGAAAGGGAAAGGCATTCTTGGAGCTGTAACACTGTTTAAACAAATCTGCATAGTGCAGACAGACTTCCAACAAAGTTCTCAATAAATCAGAACTCACTGGAGATAAACTAGCAATAGTAAATGACCTTTACTTGACTTTCCTATAAAACAATTCAGCAGGAAAAAACTGGCTTCACAACCTCAGTGTAACAATCAGTAACTACACTGAACCCCTAACACTGATCTAAGTTACCAAACAGCATGTCAGAGACCCAACAAAAGAGATCTGGTCTTTCACTGTGAGGAAGCAAAGCCTCGTTAGCAAAATTAAAGCAAAGTCCAAGACTGTTTTCAAGACAGCTTTGTCTCCTTAGCAACTGACATGACTGACAGGCAGTATACTGGTAAAAGTCTTACTTTACAAGGCAGCTTTGTATTATTACTTTGACTTAACCAGCAATTTAGAATACTTGCCTGAAACACAGCCTGAAGTAACTTAGTTAAAAGCCAAATAAAACAGCAACAGAGTGAATCCCAGAAAACAGACTCCAAGAAGGACTTCAGGAGGCCATGAAACAGCGACATAGCTTAGTCATGCCTTACAAAAACTTTTGTTCCCCAAATAAAACTCCAGTTTTATTTAGCAAAAAGCAGCTATGAGGCACTGATTTTGTACTAAAGACAAATTTCCCCCACACTGTAGAGTCCTATTCAAATGCTTAACAAAATATACAGTTCATCTGGTAAATTTCCCAATAGAGCCTGACATCAAAATCAGGTTTAGCAAACTGTTTGGGGGACAGTATACAGCCAGTACATGGCATCTATCTGTTAGCATTCCAACACAACGTCCCTCCAAGAATTTGTTTCCCATCATGCTAACCCCCACGCTGTTAAATTTCCCCTAGACACAATTCTGTCATTCTCTTAGGCCAAGCACCTGGTACCCAGCCCATATCTTAGGGACACCTACCAGAGGACTGCTACTCACAGAAATTTCCTGTAAATTTCCTGCATTCAACCAAGTGAAATTTTCCTTAGAATTTACATGAGAAACTGAGTGAGGTAAATATCAGTGTTTACATAATCACAGCTTATTGCCAGGGAGAGAGGAAAAAAAAGAAAAGGAAAAAACCACACCTTAAAAAAAGGAACATTTACTCAAATAGCAAAAGACAGCAAGTTCCACCCACCATTACTGAGTTTTACTGCATATGTATATGAAAACTATACAAACAATAAATGCAAGTACGTTGGAATGTATAAAACCACAAGGACAGAAATTAATACGAGAACTGAGCAGCTATCAGTTTTAAAAGGTTAAACAAAATCTAGTTACATCATCTGAATTTGTTCCCAGCTACGAAGATAAACACATGCAGTGCTCTGGCCACATATAAAAAGACAAACATCCCTAGTTTTGGATGACAGAATTCTGTTGCTCTTTACCTCATTTCTGTTTTTTTTTTTCCTTTGGTTGACTGCAGAGGAGAGGTGTCTACAAGACTGCTTGTAACTCAGACTAGTTTTAACAGTTAATCTTCTACCTCAGCCCTGAGCAACACCTCTTGCTCTCCTGGGCATCATCCCCTAAGTGCTTATGTCCCATACGGGAAACTGCGTCTTTGAGAGCAACAGGAACTCTGCTTTAGTTTTATATGTGACTTGATTTAGGTCCTGATGGTAAACATTTCAGCACTCCCAGTGCTAGTAAGTTACTTTCTCTGAAGGTTTAGTCTAAAACCAGACAGTGAAAAATCCAATTCACTTGCTGTGTCAGCTTTTAAAAATTTAGAGCTGTTGTGCCACAACTGCAGAGGGAAATTCAGCAAAGTATAAATGGTGGCTTCACATTTCAAATTTTAAAGCTGCTGTTATTTTTTTTTCATTTCCAGAAGGAGAAAGATAAGAGAGTAAGAGATGAATCTTGTAAAAGTTGATATGATTTTACCTAAACATGCCACTGATCAGTTCAACAGCATTTACCCATTAGAAGCTTCTTGTAAAAATATGATGTAGTAGTACTCATGTTCATGGGAATTTTCAAATTAACATTCTTTTATTATTTTACTGCTTTCTATCAAGCAGGAATTTCCATCGTGTGACTGAGGGGTACCCTGTGGTACAAGCCAGATGACTACTAAAAACCCCACTACTGTAATTCTTTGCCATCTTCCACATACAGAAAAAAAGAAGTAAAAGGATAAAAATTCAGAAGATACTCATCTTGATTCATATCAATCTTTTCTTTGTCTTTAGAAGTCAAGACCTCAGAAAACAGAAGTAGTTCCATAGCAGTGCAATTACACCCATAGAGCTTAATGCTACAACTCTAACTCAAATATAAGCAGATGAAATATTTAATAAGTAGAACTGCAGAAGCATCTTTTTTCAAACATGAAATTCTGATTAAACCTGTTCTTTCTTCTTATCACTAATCAGAGATAATTCAGTATTTTTAATTATAAAAGACTGGTTTAGACTTGGTCACAATTACAGCTTTCAACATAATAAAAAGTTTTCAGATCACCAGTAAGATAAAATTGATCTCAAATTTGATCCAGGAGATAGGAAAGCAGTGCTACGAAGCAGATACCTAAAGACACCTAAAGCATATAAACCCAAAATCAGACACTACAAAGCACAAAACACTATTTTTAGGAGAGATATGTGAAAGACAAAACCTGTGGGAAGAAGAAAGGTTCAGATCAACAACTAATTTAAAAAAACACAAACCTCAGAGAGAATTTAATTATTAACTTCCAACTAGGTGCCATGGATGCTGTGTTTTCCCCAGTTCTTTTCTCTTCTAAAGATATGTCAATATGCTTATAAACAAAAAAAATACATCAGTGAAAACCACTAGATATGTTTTTGATTTACCTAAAATCGTACCTAAACTGCTTTTTGGAATAGTCTTACAAAATCACCTTGTACAGCAGGGTGTTTGGATGATGCATGGATATCTTTGTTTGACCAAACACAAGAAAATGTGTGCCACCACTTTCACTGCTGCCCAGCCTCAGTGCCAACACAAATGAAGCACGTTTGCTGTTATTCTTCCTCGGCCCTTTCAGAGATATTGAAATCTTCAGTAGAATTGCAAATTCAAAATAACTTGTGTTATTGTTCTTTCATAGGATCTTCCAAAGTAAAAGGTAGAAGGAAAAGTATACACTTAGTAGTACTGTGACAGTCTTCCCTTAAATTGTGAAAAACATACCACAGCAAGCTTTCCTTTGGAAGTTTTTCAGTTAATGTTTTTCCTTCAGCTATGTTCTGAAACCCACAGTGTCCACAATACCATTTTTTTTCATGGCTTTTTCTAGGAGATCTTGGGTTTTTTGAGTATTTTCTTGAACAGTCAGATCATCAATGTAACAATGCAACTACCTTGACATATTAAAAATAGAATTTAGCAACCAAGTATGTTCAAAAGTGGAGAAGCCTTCAAAAGCAGTGGCTACAGTTTTGGCTTTCAACAATACAGCTTTTTACTGACAGTTTGCCTGAACTATAAAAGTAAAGACACAAGAAGTCATATTGATGACTCCAAATACGTACTTCCACACTAAATTAAGGCATTCAATAAAATATGCAGCTGTGGATGCAGTTTTTCCAATGAACATCTTCTGTCCTCGAAAACTAAGATTACTTTGGTGGGGTGGGGAGGTCAAGGGGAGCAGAGGATATTGGTGTGGTGGGTAGCACCAGTCAAAAAACAGGATGCAAGAGAAATTTAAGAGCATCACTGGATTTTTTTCATATGTGACATCAGGAAATTAAAAAAAAAAAAAAAAAAAAAAACAGAAAAAAAATCATAGAAATTAAAAAAAAAAAAAAAAAAAAACAGAAAAAAAATCATAGCAAGAAACTTCCCTGTTTGCCTTAAAACTAGTTGGTTTCAAAACCTCCAAAGCCATACCTCTGTAGGGAGCACATGAGAAATGTGTAATGGCAATCTTTTCTTCTGCCAGATGGATAAACACCTCAAACACACCCACAAATACTAATGAAAACCACCTTGGCCTCCTTCAGGAAGTCATTCAATACTTCACAGAAAAAAATAGGAAGTTGTTGATAAACTGCTTGCAAGAACTACTTCCTGCAGAAAAAAATAATTACAAGACTTGTTTGCTGGACAATCAGTTAACTTTTCCTCACAACAAGAGAAGAGGTATCACACAAGCTCTCTAAGAATTAAAAGCATTACTCTAATTTAAAAGGTAACGAGTAGTTCTAAAACTGAGCAAAATTTGTTTTTTCTTTCTGCAAGCTGTTGTCTGCTACTCCCGTTGCACTCGAGAGCGATCCCCTATCTTTCTGCACAGTTCACTGAAATGTCAAGCAGCAGCTGGCTAACAGGAAGCGGTTAAAAAGCAATGCAATTGACATCACCACACAAACCAAGCTCGGCTTTTTTACTGCATGTCTAAGAATGGGCTAAAGCTACCGCACACCAGTGAGAGATGACTCAGATGTGACCACTTACTAACCAGGCAAGTCTTAACTTATGAGCTCCACTGAAGGAGCAGTATCAATAAAAACTAGCTTTACCAGCTGTACAGTAAGCAGGCCTTAACCCACTGCTCAAAATCATCACTAAGGGAAAATTAAACTCAGCAGTACTACTCAGCAGTACTACTCAGCAGTGAGATGAATGCTAATGAGTGGAATTCTGGCAAATCATATGCTGGGCATTCATACATAAGGGGGTCTATTTATTCAGATGACAGACTAATTTACAAGAGTAGTTCTGGTTCAAGCCCTAAAGCACCGCTCTTACCTTTTTTTAATATGCATGGATACATGGGGTGTGTATATAAAATATCTGGCCAAATAACTCTGTGCATCTATCTCTGTATATACACACACACTGAGATGATTAAATATTTTCTCACCCATATACACTATTTTCATTTCTTCGCACAAATTACAATGTTTGCAGTGTTTGACCCACTGATTAATGGAAGCGACTGAAATTCCAGAGTGCATTAAGTATGACACTCAATTTTGTATTATTCTCTTTCACTGTAGCATATTATGATAACTATAACAATAAGGTTCACTGACATCTGGAAAAAAATCCAATATTGTTACCTATTCTGCAAAGATCTTTCTAGAGCCTGATTACTAGACTGTTCAAGGAGTGGCTACAGAACAGAGCAAGTGGAAACAAAGAGCAACGCCGCCAATCAAGAAAAAAAGCTGAATACTTGGAAGAGACACTAAAAAAGTGCATATGGTCGAAGGAACCACATTAAATGTATTTAGAATCAGAAATCTTAGTACTCACACTTCAAGCAAATATTTAAGGTATAACCAGGCAAGATGGGGGTTTTAGTGGGCTTGTAGGTGTGAGATTGAACTTACCACTCATCACTGAAAAAAATCTTTAGTATACAAATTTGCTACTCAAAACTAGTCTTAAATTTCTTTGGGTTTCCTACAGATACAGAGCAAACATTGTGCTAGTACTCTAAAAACTTTTTACAAATCTTAATGAACTCTAATGAAGTTGGTGGATCTCACCTGTAGATATATTAAGCAACCTTTTATGAACAAATGTTCTCCAAGTGTGAACAGAGCTGTCCTCATTAAATTCTCCCATACCGCAGCATCACCCAAGGAAAGCCAAAAGGAAACAGCCCATTACACTGTTCAAAATCTCCCAAGGTCAGCATGCGACCCAGCAGGGAGAGGTTCAGAAAGTACAGCCTTTTATTTTTTTTTTCCTAACAACCTGGTTTGTTTCCACTCCTTTCCCCTTCAAGACACATCCTTCACAGCTAGCAGCTCTTTCAATCATTTACTTTGGATGTCTGCTTGAGAACAAACGATCTTGCTCATGCAGATGAGTTTGCCAGACTTGTGTGTACTTTCCAGTCTCAGGCTCTTTATTGTTCTTGCTGAAACCTGACCCTTTGAAATGGATACCAGGACACCAAGAAAGGGCAAAAAAACTTGCAGAAGAAAAAGGAAAAATTTTTGTGGTAATAATCAAACTTCAGAAAAAGCTTTCCAAGAATAAATCTTTCATTTTGATCTCACCCAAATGAGCAGAATTTAAAAAATCCATTAGAAGAGCAGGAAGACATTTTTCATCTCTTAAACTGTTTCATCTTCTGTAAAATTGACAGTGCAATCACGAACAAACACTTGTGGCAGTAAAAGTTTAAAATCAAATATCTATTTTTCATGCTTAATAAGCGGTTCTTTAAGAGCTCTCACTAACACAGTCAAAACAAAAGTTTGCTTTTCATTTCAAAACTCATTCTGTTCTTTCCTCAAGGTTCAATGAGCTAGAGTTCTCCAATGGCATAAACTTACACCGTTCAAAAAACCCTTCTACTTGTGCCTGCTAAAGAGCTCATATTCTAGAACACTCTGATATGTTAAACTTCACCAAAGAAAATATCACATCTTCAAGATCTACAGCTAATGCTTATTTTCACATTTCTAATAGAGAATGATTATTTTCAAAAGGGAACCTTCAGGCTCAAATAATCTCAGACAACTACTGCAACCTCTTTTCGGTTGAAAAAAAAAAGCTAATTTCTCTGCAAGGAAATACCACAGCTACAGGAACAAGAAACATTTTAAAGACGTTCTGCAAGTTCAATTTTCATTGTAGACAAATTTTTTTTGTTTTTGAAGCTACAAGATCAACTATTTCAATCAGATGCACAAATTAATCACAATGTTTGAGTGAGAAAGGTAGGGATAAATATGTTTTTTCTTGGCTGAAACAAGTTTCACATAAATAACCTCTTCCCACCCTGCAAATGACATAATGGTTTATTTAGAGACTTCTTGTTAAAATAAAAACTTCAAATTATAGTCAAAATCTTTGAGGGCAAGTTATGGTCTTGGTGGACACACTTTCAAAAAGAAGGACAAGTCCCTGCTGTTTTAGAAAACTGCACAGAATAAAAGAAAATGCTTCCTGATGGATTGGGTGTGGATGGCATGTGTAACTTTTCTTCAGTTACAGAAAAGGTGATACTAATTTCACTGTGTGAAAAAGTTGCAGCTGTAAGAACATGAAACAATGTTACAAAGTCTGAAATTCCTTTTCACTGCCAAGAATGTAGATGAGTTAAGTTACAAACACAAATACTGCAATGAAACACATATGTTAATTACCTCAGGAAGAGAGAGTAGGCAAAAAACACTTCAGCTTTGTACTTAAACAATTATCCTTATTCAAAACATATGAAGTCCCAACATATTGTCACTACCATAGTCTCTAAAGGTAACTCTGTATTTTTACAACTGTATTATTAAAATGAGGTAAAATGTATCTTGACCTATATGACAACTGACAATATCCAGTAAATCCAAAAGTATCATTGTATCATTGTTCACTATGCTCATTTCACTGATTTTTTAGTACACAATATAATGGATAACATTCTTTAGCTAAGATTAAGATAGGACAAATATTCACAGAGTACCATACAGTTTTTAGAAACAGCAGAGTTGATATGGGAGAAATACTGAAGTGGTAGGGTCCCCTACTTAAAATCAAGAGCATGTTTTTTTAAAAAAATCTTTTAAACACAATGAAATTTACTGAAATTCTAAGACTGTGAAAACAAAATATATCCCAACAACAATAACAACAAGCCAGAGATACAGCTAATTGAAAAGAATTTTTACTTACTTAAGAAAGTATCTCTGTCCAGATGGTGTCTTAGCCATCTCCCAACCTGGTGGCAAAGGTACATCGTCAGGGATCTCAAAAGAAGACTGGCGGAGGTGTTGAGAAGATGGAGCTCCAGGTCCAGTCACTACTCCAGAGGGTGTAAGTGTCCCTGGAGAAACTGCTCCCAGCTGCAGCGATGCTGGAGAGGAATGAGCTCGGACATGCTGTGGGGTCAGGGCTCCTGCTGTCCCGGCATCAGTGCTGGCCTGCCAGGAGTGAAATTATTTTTATTAAGATTCCTATATTTCAGTAGAAATGCAGCTGTCAGAAGACATTTCACTTTAAATGAACCCTTCAGGAAAAATTCATAGCTTAGCTGTTCTAAAGTTCTGCTTATTTTCCAGTTGTTACTGTTCAAGCAAGCCTCCACATAGTTTGGTTAACCAACATCACAAAAGCCCTTGTGCAAGTCAAGAAATATTAACTGTGTATGTAGAGAGCCCCTAGTTTTATTTTGAAAACTAAACTTCTTACTCCTCAGCACAGGGTTAAAAACAAACCTGCCTGTAGTCAGCAGATCTCACACAGAACTTTGAGTGGTTTGCTACTGGACTGAACCCACTCAGTACCATCGTACCCACTTTCAATTGACTCTTGAGGAGTCAATTTCCCCCTCTCCTTTTCAAGTGGGGGTGTGGGGATTCAAACGCATGCACACACCACCACCCTCCCCACCCTCCAGCAGGGGTTTAAAGGATCAGACAAAGAGAAAAGCAATTGTAAAATGCCAATTGGCAGCAATGAGTTCCAACGGAGGAAGACTCACTAATAAAAACATTAAAAAAACCTATACAAGAAAACTGAAGATATTTCCTAATAACTCAGACTTTTAAGGGTATAAAAAGTCTGTCCATGCTTTATCCAAAGCAAAGCTTTGGCAAAAAAAAGGTTGAACCAGTCAATCAGAAATGACTCACAAACCCATTCACCCGAGTCACCACTCGTAAGTACGCAGAACGCCCCTGCCAGTAGTAAATACACGTCCAACAGGGAACAGAAAAGACAGCTCTAAAAACTTGATTAAAGTAAAAATGGCTTTTAAAAATATATTTACCAATTAACTGGTTTTATAGATAAACCAGAACAACACTGACACTTAAAATGAGATGCATATATCAGTCTCTGTCACACCTCTCTACACAAGGTATTGCACCATATGAGGTCCCACTTATGCACTCTTAAGAGTTCTGCCTCACTCCACCTCCATGCACACATTCAGTTCCATGTGTTCAATTGGAAATGAATCAGTTTGCACCTACATTCAGACAAAATAAGCAAGTAGTAAATCAAGTGGATTTGCAATATTTTAATTCCTGAGAATCACAGAATTACAGAAAATAGATCCTTTCTTTAAGCAGAATGTTTCTGTGGCACAACTAAACAAAAAGGAAAAATGAAAACAGTCCACAATGAAGCAAAGTATTCTCTTGCTATAGCTGGATTTCAAGCTTATATTTTAGGAACCACTGAGTGGTACAAGGAACAGTGATTGATCCAACTAAATATGCTTTACAGACAAAGATTAACATTCACAAGGAATATAAGGCTAAGCCTAAACAAACCAAAGTTGTATCACACACCTTAAGTGCATTTCAAAAACGACAGCTATTTAGCTGTAGTTACTGTATTTAACAGGACACAGCACCAAGTGTTAGTCTATCCATTCAGATTTATACACAAGGGAATTGCGATGAGATCTGCACAAGTTGGGACAACACTATATATAAACTCCTTATTCCTTGTTGAATTTCAGTATGTTATTAAAGGTCTGCAACTCAGAAGCTAGCAAAACTACAGAAGTAGATCAGCTCCACCCCTTCCAACTTTCTTTTCAGTCTTCCTATACGAAGGCCAGACTGCTTTGTTGAGTATTTGGAAAATGAATTAACTCCTAGGCTGGAAGAGTACATGCCACGGTTCAGCCTGGAATGAACTTCTGAAGTCAAAGTTAAAATCGATCAAAACAGAAGTTTAACAATGGAAATGCTGACAGACCCTTAACAACACGGGTACCAAGCACCAATACACAGCAAATTTCACCCTTACTGGCGACGCAGGTAAAGTGACAATAGCCAATAATAAAATCTATTTTATAGCTTAGCAACAAAGTTCATTACTTAAAAACACCCGACTAGGTAGGCACAGCCTCCTTCCAAAAAAGTTGGTAACAGCATTAGCTTTCACTCGTATTCACACCAGCACTTAGGCCTTGGTACAAAAATCCCTCTGTTTTAACACCAAACGCTCTCGGAAGCCTAGTGACGACCCTGCCCCGCATCCCCCACCCCGCTCCTCCCCAGCCCTGCCCCCGCATCGCCCCTTCCCCCCGGCCCTGCCCCGCCCCTTTCCCAGCCCTACCCGCATCCCTCCCCCGCTCCCTGCGCGGCCCTGCCCCGCATCCCTCCCTCCCCCGGGCCGTGCCGAGGCCCCGCGGCTCCGAGCCCCGGTCCCAGGCTGCCGCCGCTGTCCTGGATGCGGGCGCTGCGCCCGGCAGACCCTGGGCGCCGTCAGACCCGGCGTCTGGCTCGGGAATTAACTTCGGATGTGCCTGCGTGTGTATGTGGGGGGTTAATCCTACTCTACCCAGCGCCGTGCTGAAATGGTGGAAAAGTCACATCCATATTTACTGTCTGACGGGGCGAGGGGGTGTAGGTTTGGCACCAGTTCATCGACCTCTTCCACAGAGGGCAGGGAACTGGACTGCAAAGCGAAATCCCAAGCGAAGCGTTTCCACCCAAGTTTTAGGGGTTCACCCCCACTGTCGCCCTCCCGATGAGGCCGATATACCCAAGGAGCGGATGTAGAGTTCGAGGCCCCGCTGGAGACCGGGACGGGGCAAGCGCTCGCCCGCCCGCCCTCCCACCGCGGCCCGCGGCCCCGGCCCGGTCGGCGTCCCTGCCCCAGGGGAAGAACAAATAAAGGGGTGTGGGGGCGGCAGAGAGCGCCCCGACAGCCCCGGCCGGGCGCCCCCCGCCCCGCTCGGCCCCGCGGATTCCCGCCCCGGCCCCCTCCCCCACACGCCTCCCCCGGGAGGAGCTCGGAGGCGGGGAGGGGGAAACACGGCCCGGCCGGGCCGCCCCCCGCCCGCCCGCAGCGCGGGCCCCTTCCTTCCCTCCCCCTCACCTGGCGGGAGTGGGCCTTGGGCTCGGGCGGCTTGAAGAAGGAGTCGGGCAGTTTCCGCAGTCGCATGGGCAGCGTGTGTGGCACGTTGGCGCCCTTGGGGTTCATCACGGCGTTGAACAGCGCCTCCAAGTCGGTTTCCGAGTCGCCCCGCACATGGACGATCTGGTGCCCCGCCGGAGGGGGCCCCGCACCCGGGGGCTGCGCCGCGCCGGCCGGGGCCCCCGACACCCCACCCGGGGGCTGCGGCGGCGGCTGCTGCTGCGAGGCCGGGGGCTGCGCTGCCTGCGGCGGCTGCTGCGTTTGAGGCTGCCCAGGATCCATGGCTCCGTCGGGACCCCCCGGCGCTTCCCTGGCGGCTCAGAGCCCGGATTCCCAGTCCCGCATGCCCCGCTCCCCGGGCCGCGGGTTTGTCTTGCTGTCGCCGGTGCTTCTCACCCCTCGGTCGGGAAGTCGAGCCGGCCGCGGCAACTGGCAAAACAACTCTGGCCGTGCGGCGCTTCTCCGAGCCCGGCCCAGCCCGGCCGGCGCCTCTGTCCCGGCGGCGGAAACTAACTCACACAACACACCAAACAAAAGTTCGCAGTTACGCCCGCCCGAATCACTATCCGCCGCCGGCTCCGCCCCTCCTGAGCCCGCCCGCACCGTATCCGACGGAGGGAGCCCGTGCTCGCAGCGCTCCTGCGCGCGCCCGCCCGCACCGCCTCCCGCCCGGGGCCGCCCCGCGCGGGTCGCCGCCGCCCCTGGCTCCAGCACCTCGGACAGCGCCCGGCCAGAACCATGGACAGCGCCGGGTATCGGTGGCGGCACCGGGCCATCCCTATGGCGCTGCTCCGCGTCCTCTGCTTTCTCGCTGCCCTCAGACGTAAGTGTCGGGGGCTGTGGGGGATGGCACCAGCAAAGGCGGGGAGGGGACCGGACCGGACCGGGCCCGGGAGCTGCGCCTGTTGCACGGGACAGATCCGGAGTGCAGCCGGTACCGGCCACTCTGCGGTGCCAGTGCCACCGGCGCTTCCTGCGCTCCTCGACCTCCGCGGGGCCATGCGGCCGCCGTGGGCTCCGGCTCTCCGAGGCGGTTCCAGGGGTGGGCAGGGACTGACTGTAACAGGGGATGGGGTGTCATGAATGGCCAGGGAATTGTGGAGACAGGCAGGGGTGGGCAGAGAGGAACCCCTAGTTCTGTCCAGCTACTCGTCCCCAGTCATGGAGCCCCTCAGACTGCCCATTCTCCCCCCGGTCCTCCCTACTCCATGCCCGGTTATGACACCCACAACCCCATCACCATGCCCCATCATTCCTTCTCTCGGGCTGTCAGACACAGAGCCCCAGGCTGCATACTGGCTCTATCCTGGGGGGTCCTCAGACCCTCGTGGAAGGCCCTGCCCACCATCATGGGACTCAGACTCTGCCATGCCCCAGGGAGCCTGGGCACAGACACGGAGGAGCGACTGGTTGAGTATCTGCTGGACCCTGCACGCTATAACAAGCTGATCCGGCCGGCGACCAATGGCTCTGAGCTGGTGACAGTGCAGCTGATGGTGTCGCTGGCACAGCTCATCAGTGTGGTGAGTTGGTCAGGACTCCTCAACCTACCAGGCAAGCTAGGGGGCCCCAAACCCTCCCAACACCCTGAGTGACTGGCCCTTCTCTCTCTGCAGCATGAGCGGGAGCAGATCATGACCACAAACGTCTGGCTGACCCAGGTGGGCACCCTGAACTCTGACATGGCCCTGAGACCTGTATGTCCACCCTGCCTCAGGACTCCCCAGCCCCTGCCTTGAGACCCATCCCTATGACCCCCCCATACACCCTGTGTGGGAACCATGTGTCCCCCCTGTCCTGACCTACCCCCTTGCCCCAGGCCCCTGTCCTGTGGCTGGGCTGGGCTGATCCTGCCTGTCCTCAGGAGTGGGAGGACTATCGCCTCACGTGGAAGCCTGAGGACTTTGACAACATGAAGAAGGTCCGCCTGCCTTCCAAGCACATCTGGCTGCCTGATGTGGTGCTCTACAACAAGTAGGTCATTTTTTGGGGGGGCTATGTGTTCCCCAGCCCCACACAGGGCAGGGGGCCATGTTGTTGTACTGGCAGGGCTGACAACACTAGGACTGACAGCACCACCTCTCTTCACCCCAGTGCCGATGGGATGTATGAGGTCTCCTTTTACTCCAACGCGGTGATCTCCTATGACGGCAGCATCTTCTGGCTGCCACCTGCCATCTACAAGAGCGCATGCAAAATTGAGGTGAAGCACTTCCCCTTTGACCAGCAGAACTGCACCATGAAGTTTCGTTCCTGGACCTACGACCGCACTGAGATTGACCTGGTGCTGAAGAGTGAGGTGGCCAGCCTGGATGACTTCACACCCAGTGGCGAGTGGGACATCGTGGCGCTGCCAGGGCGGCGCAACGAAAACCCTGATGATTCCACCTATGTGGACATCACATACGATTTCATCATTCGGCGTAAGCCACTCTTCTACACCATCAACCTCATCATCCCCTGCATCCTCATTACCTCCCTGGCCATCCTTGTGTTTTACCTCCCATCTGACTGTGGTGAGAAGATGACACTCTGCATCTCTGTCCTGCTCGCCCTTACCGTCTTTCTCCTGCTCATCTCCAAGATTGTGCCACCCACCTCACTGGACGTCCCACTTGTGGGCAAGTATCTTATGTTCACCATGGTGCTGGTGACCTTCTCCATTGTCACCAGCGTCTGTGTCCTCAATGTGCACCACCGCTCACCCACCACGCACACCATGCCGCCCTGGGTCCGCACCCTCTTCCTCCACAAGCTCCCAGCACTGCTCTTCATGAAGCAGCCACGGCAGAACTGCGCACGCCAGCGTCTGCGCCAGCGCCGGCACACCCAGGAACGTGCTGCCACCACCACTCTCTTCGTCCAGGCTGGTGCCCACACCTGCACCTGCTATGCCAACCCTGGTGCTGCCAAGGCTGAGGGGCTGAACGGCTATCGGGAGCGACAGGGGCAGGCACCAGCCCCTGCAGCTGGCTGCAGCTGTGGGCTGGAGGAAGCCGTGGATGGCGTGCGCTTCATTGCTGACCACATGCGCAGTGAGGATGACGATCAGAGTGTAAGTTGGGGTGGGTGGTGTGCATTTGGGAGTGGGCAGTGCTCAGGGGTGGCCAGAGCTGGGAGCTGCAGGCAGAGCTGTGGGGTGCAGTGTGTCCTGGCTCATGGCTGCACCACAGAAAGCAATGTGCACAAGCACCAAGGGGGTCCTTCCTAGCCCAATGCCCAATGAGGTCCTGCAGCTCCTGCCTGGGTAGGGGGTCCAGCACTGATCCCTGAGCCACCACTGTAGTCTGAGACTGAAGCAGCAGCTCTGGAAACCAGGAGACTCCCAGGAGGCCTGGCCCTGCACAGCACAGTCAGGCTGCAGATTTTGCAAAGCCCCCCAGCTCTGCTCACTGGGGAAATGTTTCCTGGGCTCAGTGGTACGGGTGACAGCAGGAGGAGTGAGCCCCGTGGGACCCATAGCAGGCTGGCAGGCAGCCCCAGGAGCTGCAGTGCTGAGGGAGAAGATTCAAGGCTCTGAGGATATGCCAAATTCCCAATCAGGGCAGTGTCAGGCAATACTTAGGCCCCAGCCTGACCCAGCATTTTTCCCTACCCCGAGCAGGTGAGCGAGGACTGGAAGTACGTGGCCATGGTCATCGACCGCCTCTTCTTGTGGATCTTTGTCTTCGTCTGTGTCTTTGGCACCATTGGCATGTTCCTGCAGCCTCTCTTCCAGAACTACACCACCAACTCCCTGCTGCAGCTCGGCCAGGGCACCCCCACCTCCAAATAGCATGGGGAATGGCCAGTCCCAGGGCCAGAGGGCTGGGTACTGGGCTCAGGCAGCCCCTGCAAACCAATAAATACACAGGACCAGGCTGGTTCCATATGGTGTCATTTCATCCTACACTGTGCTCTGTGGGCCTAAAAGAGCAGGATGCAACCAGGGCTGGGGGGATTCTTGCTCCCTGTGACCAAGGTAAGAAGGCTAGGAAAGCATCAGCTCTGTAAGAGGAAAATCCCAGCTGCCAAGGGAGACAGCATAAAAGCATGAAACCTGATCCATGGAGAGACATGCCCAGCTCTCTCCTCTGCTCCTGGGAGCACCAGTCACTCACTGCATCTTCTCTTAAGCCATGTGGGGCCAGAGCCCCAGCCTCAGTGGGCAGCCCCTGGCTCCAGCCTGATGCTGCCAACCCCTGTTGGCAGCTCTGAGGCTCCCAGGGGATGACAGAGCAGGAGCAGAGGCGTGGGGAAGAGGATAGAGCTGCGCAGCTCTGGCTCCGAGGTGAACACAATGGACCAAGAAAAAGGAGGCTATTTTTAGGTTCTACCTGCAGGCAGGACTAGGGCAGCAAGTGCCAGTGGCTGCTCCAGCTCCACTGTCTTGCATTCCACTCCAGGCTCAGTGTGCTGGAGCCAAGAGCAGGCACAAGATAGGTTGCACAATGAAAACATAATTAATCAACCCAAGCTGGGAGCTTCTGGCAACTGGGCCTCACCATGGGTCACTGGGCTGACAGCCAAGGCAAGTAGCACTTCCTGCACTCCCCTGGCCAGCAGGAGTTGGTCCTTGGCCTCATTGGGGAAAATTGAAATGGAGTGTTTGCTATAAATACCAGTAATCCCCAGGGCTGGGGGGTGTGGTGTTGGCAGGGCCTGGCAACACACAGGGTCAGGGGAAGCTGCATTAATTTAAATGCCAGCACTTCACCCAGTCAGAGAAATCCCAGCTGCTGCTTCTGTAGCTCCTGCTCTCAGGGGTGCACCCCAATATCTAAATGTTGAGAGCTTTGCTCCTAAAGCAGTTCTATGCCAAGGGCTTATCCCAGTTTATTTCCACCTCTGTGTCTCCGCTGCTGTTGGTCCAACCTTGATTGAGTGCGAGATGACGGGGTCCTGCTTTACCCCAGTGGGGAGTAGAGATCTGTGAGTATTGGGAGAGTGTAGGGAGCACAACAGGAGCTCCCATAGCCTCAGGCACAGCTCCCTGAGCAGCTCCAGATAGAGGAGGCCCCCAGCCCTGCTCTGGGCTGGGTGCCAAGGCAGTTCCTACCCCTCACAGCTCTGCATGGTAGTGGATGTCCACAGGCAGCTGCAGGCAGGGTGAACATGTGTCAACTGGACTTTCAGCAAATGGTGACCCTGCTTGGCCCCAGCCTGGCTGCCTCTGGCTGTCCTGTGGAGATCACAGCCAGAGCTGGGGTGTTGCTCTGGTCTTCGCTTTCTAACAGGTCTTTGGTCTCTGTCTCATGTGAGAAAGAGAGCTCTCATCCCAGGCAAAGCCAGCACTTGCCTTGCACAAGGAAAGGGACTGCTCCAACAACATCCAACTTGCTGTTGGATGGCAACAGCATTGCTGCTTCTCACCTTCCATCAGCATCTCTGTCATGTGGTTCAACTCAGACATAGGACAGGGCCTGCAGCCATGACTAGCATCCAGAGACAAGATACCTCATCCTAGAGCTAGCACTGAGGGTCCTGCCCCAGCATTTCAGAGCCATTTCAAGCCCTCATGGGCTCAGCTCTGCCCAATGAGCCATGTGCTTCAGGCAAGGGGCTCAGTTCCAAACTCTACCTGGCTATCTTCATCATTTAGCAAATACTAACTTATCTGTCCCTCTCCACACCCCACCACAAGCCCCTCTTCACCTCACTTGGAATTAGCACATCCATGGCCAACAATACTGAAACCTTCTTTTTTGTTATTAATGCAGATGTTATGCTGGTCTGATGGCTGCACCTTGCAGAGGTCAGTCCCATGTCCCAGCTTGGCTAGGCTGCCAGTCATCTTCCAACAGAGACACAGAAAACCAGCCAAACAGCCTGTTTTTGTTTTTTTTTAATCTCAAATGAGAAAATTTGCCTCAAAATCTGCCAGAGGGATTTGCAGTACATGGTCCAAAGGTTTCAAGCTCACAGTCCTGAAAATTCCTCTGGTTTCTTGTGCCTTCTTTAAAAAACAAAAAAAAAGCGGGGGGTAACACTATAAAACAGCAAATGGGGAATGAGCCTACCCTTGCTTAAAAAAAGGAGAATAATTTACATGCACATTTTAAAAACATAGGGTCTGAATGACAGGGAGAAGGCAGCAGAGCCTATGAGGAAACTGCTGCACTGTCCCGATTTCACTCCAAAAATGCGGTGAAAGAAGGATGAACACAGCCATGCATACGCCTGTGCTTATTCACCCCCCACCCCTTGCAGAGTGCTTCCTTATGCATCAAGGAGAGAGAAATTTTCTTCGTCTTGAGGTTTGCGGATCCAGCTGCCATAGCCCAGCTCTTCCAGCGTGCTAAAGAAGCACTGCTTGGCTGCCTGGTATGCTCTGGCTGCCTCCTTGGCATCTGAGTACACAGAGAAGCTCAGCAGGTCTTTGCGGCTGTTCTTAGCACAGAGCTGCTGGAACAGGGTGAACATTTTCCTCTTGGACACACGAGACACCTCCAGCTTCAGACTGAGAAGGAAGACAATGGCAGCAATGAGGGATGGGAGACTAAGAAGAGCCAAGAGGAGCAGGGGGCTCAGGTAAAATCCCATGATGTAGGAGCTCTGGGCCTGGTATGCCTCTGTGGTAGAGTCCAGGCTGAGGAACACTTTATTTTCCTTTAGAAGTGCTTGCTTATGTCTGTTTGAAATTCCTCTGTCCAACCCTCTCCCATGTGTAGGATGCTGTAACAGTGCAGAGTGTACTCCCCATCTCAGACCTGTCCCCCCCTTCCCCAGACAGTCAGAAAAAGGCAGCGTCAGGAAAGGCTCTCCTTACCCATCTACTTTGCCTTTGGTGCCATCCAAGACTTCAACTTCGCTCTCATCAGCAAGACACCAATTCACTGATGACTCCTTCGTCTTGCCCGTCTGCCTTGCAGAGTCATACACGCTGACTCGCCCAACCTGCACAAGAGGGTTCCTTAACCTCATCCTGCTGCGTGAGTCACTCGCCCCTTTCATCCCTCACAGTTTTAGCTCATCCCAAACTTTCCAGAGCTGCAAGGGTAAGATTCTGAGTTGAAGGCTAGAGAGACAATTTTAGTGTCCTTTTTTCCAGACTAAGACACTGCCAGTAATCCCCAAACTGTGGGGTGACACAAAGAGGGCACGTTCTTGGGGTTGTCCTGTGTAGGACCAGGAGCAAGACCTGATGAGACATTGTGGGTCCCTTCCAACTCAGGATATCCCTTGCTTATGATTCTGTGTTTCTGGTCACTAATTCTTGTCCCTGGTTGGAGGGCTGCTGCACAATGACCCTTCCTGCAGAGTGCCTCAGGGACCCTCAAACCCACAGGCAAAGGAATGGGGGTCAAAAAGATGAAGAGGTGCTATGGCTGCAGTACCTCAGGATGGTTAATATGATACGGAGCCCGGAGCTTTTCCTTCAGGGTGTTCCCATCCCTCTCCATGCGGCAGCAGATGGCACGAGCCAAGTGACCCTGACTGTACAAGTAACCTGCGGAGACAGAGGAAAAGTGTTAGGAAACAGGATGGCACAGGTGATGGATTGGCCAAACCCCAAGAGCTGCAGCACTGCTCACAGGCTCCTGAAAGCTCACAGCATGTGGATCAGCATAACTACACATATAACTGGGTGCATAAGACAATGGTCTACATACTGCAACATTTCTCACTGAAGACACAAACATGCAGTTTTTATCTTGCTCTCCTAGATCACACGTGCCTCCTAAAAATCCAGAACTGTGGAGAGACGCCGACTCTACCCACAGCCTAAAATTCACAGACTCCCTTTGCACTTTCAAACAGCTCTGCCAAGCTGACATTTCAGTCTGTTACTCCTACACCCTCCACAATGAACTTTGCCATCACACAAGGGAGTGAGGTGAGCTGTCACGGCAGCCTAGTTTTACCCTGAAAAGCCAGAGGGTTTCGCACCGAGTGTAACAGAACGGAGATAAACTGGCTCTAGGAAGTGTGACAGCAATGCCCCTTGCAAGCCAAGTATATTCCAGCGTAAGATTTTGTCACTGCAGGACATGGTTCGTAACCGTTCCCCATGCTGGATCCCATCCCATGTGGGCACAATGTCACTCGACTCCACAGGAATGGTACCTTCCCCTGCACAAGAGAAGAAGAAAGATTTTCTGTACAGTGTCAGATATTCAAAAAATCAAAACCCCATCAGCAATTGCACAAGAAAGTTCTGGATACCCAGAGTGAACTCAGGAGTCTGACACCAGGTTCAGGGAAAAATCTGGCATTCAGTATTGGGTACTGATGGGTAATTTTCAATACGGCTGACGTAGAATAGAACTTTGCTTGAAAGGGAGGACACAGACCTAGATCTGAACTTTGCATCAAACTTCATCTGCAAACTTCACAAGCATGGCAGTGCAACCGGCAGAGCTGGGAAGGGGAAGGGACTCTCTCTAAAACCTTCCATCTAACTTTTTCGGTTCCTGAATGCTTCAAATCCCACAACAGCGCACAGAGAGGGGTAAGGAAGCTCTGACGCACCAGAAAGGCTCAGAGGAGAGGACTGAAGCCACCCCATTGTGCAGGGAGTGATTGCACTCACCATTCTCCACCTTGGTCCGCAGCTTGCCTTGTTTGGGGTTCTCAAAGAGAGGCTGGTGTTGGGGTTGTCCCATCTCATTTGCCTGATCGCTGCAGGATTTATCAAAGAGTGCTCCATCTCCACATGGTGCTGTGCTGGAAAACAAACCCTCCCTGGTTAGCACTGACTGTAAAGGAAACAGCAAGGGCCAGGGGCGTGACAGTGCTGCTGACACCAGTCATTCAACACTCCCTCACAAACCTGATGTAGAGGTGAAAGGTAACACTGCTCTTTATTCTGAGTTTCTTTCCTCCTGCTTGCTCAAAAATGCTCTCTTCTGCAGAGGAAGGATTAGATGGATCATACTTCATCAGCTCACTGTAAAGAAACCTGAAAATAACACCATCCTGTCAAAAGGCTTCCCTGCTTTTCAGACAAGGAGTGCATCAATCGACAGGCAGGGTCCCACATCACCCACTCCTGCCACATGGAAGACAAGAGACGAGGAGCTGTGGCTGAGGATGCCTGGGAAGCCAACAAACAATGCTTGATGCACAAAAAGGACAAAAAATCCAGCAGATTTTCTGCCATGCAGAGGACAAGCAATAGAAAAGCAGTATCCTGTCTAGGATGCAGAGGGAAGCACTGGCAGGAGAAAAGGAGGAGCCTGGCTGGGTGCTGCTCACATGCATCTGATCCCAGTGTGAAGAAGACTTCAAGGTTGTTTACCAGCACCTTTAGTCAGCAGCAAGTTTGCATTAAAAGTAAACAACCCTGCAGACAGCTGAATTCAAGTGGCAGTAGAATGACCCCATGATCTGTTTACACTGATGGAATCTTTTATGGCTGCTGGTGGCCAGGGAAAACCCTGAGATCTTCAACATCATGTCAAGTACTAAAGAAAAACTGCAGCCTCCCAGACAGTCTTTGAGCAGAGCCTGTGCAGGGACTGATTTTGTACGGAGAGGCAGAGCTCACTCTGCTGAGCCACAGCAGCCACTGCTGTCAAGATTAACAGCTGAAACAGACAGTAAGCAAGCTGCAATCCTGATTCATCACTTCCCAGGGACCTGCCTTCAACATTTTCCCTTGCTCAAGAATGCAGAGCACAGTGGCAGCACACAAAGGCTTGAAGGAAACAGCTGATTTTTTTGTTCATAACTGAAGGACAGATGTTAACCAAGCAGTCCAGCTTCATCTCACTTTAGGTTTCAAAAACTAAAAGTGCCACAGTGAATGTGAGGAGAGGGAGAAGAGAGGGACCAGAGAGAAGAATTGCGCAGTTTAGTTGGGAAAACCCTTTCCAGCCTCTGAAAAAGGATTTCTGACTTATCTAAGCAAACAAAGGTAGTATGTTTTCCTGAATCCTTCTATACTCAGATTCAGAAAGGCCAGGAGATCAAGCCTGCAGCGTCTTGGCATGGCAGGAGCTGTGCTGAGGCTGGAGAGTGCCCTATACATCAGCCCAGCAGCTTCAGCAGGAGGCTTAATATTAATTACATCAGATGCAGCCCTTGGGCTTCTGGCTAATCTCGCATTCAGTACTTATTTGGGCATCATTCAGGCATGGCCCCTTCTCATCAGAAATAACTTCCCTCTATTCAACAATACATGAGTAAACAGTGTCTGTGGATCACAGCATCTCTCAGCACAGCAAAGGACTAGGGGTGTGTTTCAGCTAAACTCCTCTAGAATGGGAGATCAGCTCCTGGCAGGACCCTTCCTTTTCCTTTTGAGTTTCCCCTTTTCTCACCTCACAAAGCCTCTTCGAGAAATGATTTCTGCATGACAGTCATTTACTGTCTCCCCCTTCAAGCTTAGCTCTTCTCCTTTCACACAGCGATTACCTGAAACAAACAAACAAAGCATTAAATAATAGGGCAGGTATCAAAGTCAAGATGGCTTCAGAGAGGGGGGGGAAATCTTATTTCTTTGGGCTCTTGAGCAGCAGCACAAGCACAAGGACCCTGCCCATTAAATCACTATCACAAATAGTTATGAAAATAAAGGGACACCACTTTAGGGACAGACAGACTTAAACTGCCATGAGTTTTGGGGGACTGTGTCTTCCTGAGCGCTTTTAAGCCCATCACTCCTAGTAGAAGCCTGGCAGCAAAGTAGGGAGGGAGATAAGGTATGTGCAGCTGCGAGAAACTGAGGGATCGTGTGCTGTAGCACATAAGGAACTCATGCTCTGATGCACAGAGAAGGATGCAGTAACGCAAGCAAAGATTAAGAGCAATATAGCTGCAGGCACATTCACTTTGTTCTCTCTCTCTCTAACCAGATCACTCATGACACCATGTGAGCCCTGGGAACATTTCGTACCCTCTCTGAAGAAGCCTACAGCAACTGCCATTTCTGAGCCGTAGCTGGAAATCTAGCATGGAAGTGAGTGTTCAGAGTGTGCTGGAAGAAGCTATTCATACCTGTTCCAATGCTGACCACCACTCCCAAGTCCTTATTTCCTTTCCGCATGATGATGGCAGCCAGGATCTTGCGCCCAAGCAGGCTGTGCTGGATGTGAGCAGTGAGGGTGTTGAAGCGCTGGTGGCTCAGCATGGCCATCTGATCGTGCAGGGTGCTGCCGCTCACAGGGAGCTGGGATGGGGACACAACCACACAGGTCATGAGCAGGTCACACAACACAGCTCAAAAATGAAATAACCTGAAGCACAGCTTTCCAAGCAGAAGGTAGAACACAGGAAACTTCGAGCTTTGGGCAGTGCTGTGTCAAGGGGTGGATGAAGTTCTTTTAGGTATCTCTGGGAAAACCTCATTCAAGGCTTTGAGTTCTGCTTTAGCCGCTGTGCATCAGAGACAGCGGCAAGCTGTCTTCCTGGCAGCAAGCGACATGAGCTGAGGATTGGCTTCCTGAGAATGCCAGGGAAAACCCGGAGCAAGAAGAAACAAAACCAACATGCCTATTTCCAGAGACTCAGCCAAGCAAATCTGTTCCTGGCTTTGGAGGAATTCCTCCTCTGCCTGCCTGTGAGGAGAGAGCAGTCATTCCCAGTGCAGACCAACTCACCTCCTCCAGCACTGCTGACTGACAAATCCTCCCTTGATGGCTTTGCTATTTAGAGACCCCGCTGCTGTAACCCAGTTGTGCTGCCTGGAATGAGGCTTTTCAGAGATCACAACAGTCCCAGTGTGATTTAAATCAGCCCAAATTTGGGACAGCCATCCTGACACAAACAGGGCTTTGCATTTATCTAATACATGAATTTTTGAGCTGACACACAACTTCTAATGCAGCACAAAAAAATTTGGAGTAAGTAATAAAAAAGTCACATAAATAAAAATAAGCATGCTCCTACTCCACCATAGGAACACATTTCAGTAGCTTGTGAAAGAATCTGATAAGTGTTTAACCCTAAAGCAGAGGCCCATAGGACAGAAGGGTATGCTTGTGCCCTCAGGAAACATCTAACCCACTTCAGGAAAACAGTATCAGGTTATCAAGAGCTGCAGAGAAAAAAGGGATCACAGTTGATTTTGAAAGCATTTTTCTGCTGGACCAAAAGGAGGATAGGCAGGACTACAAACACAAGCCCAGCTTCGGCAGATTTACCTCAGTGATGCTCATCCCTTCCATTCGCTCAGTCTTCTCTGATTCCCCAATCAGGACTTGGAGTGCTGCATCAGCTGCCTCCTGCCTGCCCTGCTTTTTGTTGTGTGCAGTTACAGCTGGGAACCAGCGGCCTCCAACCTTTGCCTGATAGACAAACCTACAAAGAAACCAAGAAACCTGTGGATTTCAGTTTGGTTTTTACATTCCCTAAGTGCAGAGAGGAGAGAATTGGAGGGACAAGATTTGGCAGAGGCAGCAACTAGCCCTGTTGCCATCTCAAAAGGCATCAGCAATTTTGAGCTTTCTGCCCTTTTCCTAGGACAACAGCAGCAGCACAAAATTTCCTTCTGCCAGATGCCACTACTTACTTGGGGTCATGGGGAGGTCCTGACTGGTCAATGAGTTTGAATTCTGCAGCAAACCCATTGGAACGGGCATATTCCAGCAGGCCACTGACAGGATTGACATTAAGGTATTTGATGAGGTTCCCAACACCCTTCGTTTTCACCACCTTGTATTCATCTGAAGTGGTGATACTGTGCACGGACTGGTTACTGTGGGACTTCACAACAGGCTAGAGCAGAGTTAGACAGGAGAAGGCTGTTAAAAACTGAGCAGCAGCAAGCCTCTGCCCCACATGACCCTGTGGGGTGAAATCCAGCAGAACAGGTAAGAAAGGGGGGGGGGGGGTCACACCCAATTCAAAACACTTGGGTCTTATAAAAAAGCTCTTTATACCTGTTCAGGCAAGACATGTGGTACAGACTCTCCAGAAAGAATCTTCACAGCAACTTCTGCTGCCATTTGCTTTGCTCCCTTCTTGCTGTTTCCTACCACAGCAGGGAAAATTTGGTCACCCATTTTCACACAGTAGCTGAACCTGATAGGACATTATAGTACATGAATAGTGTTAACCACAAGTGTCAATCTGGTTATTATCCCCGTCTCACACTTCTGGGTAAATCCTTCTGTGTTATCTCCAATTTATCAGCAATTGAAATTTACTGTGACGGCCCTAAACTTCCAGTAGACTATCTTCAGGTAGGATACAGGACTGCTCTAGCAGAAGAAACAGCATCCCTCCTCTGAGAAAGGGCATCACTTTGAGTCCCTTTCTGGAACTGGACATCTTGGACGAGCCATGCCCAGAATCCTTGGCTAAAAGGAGCACTCAGCTAGGTCAGGGTGAAACTGTGGCAGAAAGAACTCCACAACCAATGATAGTTGTTAGAGCCATATGTATTTAATTGACATCAAGATCCGTGGGGAATAACAAATACCATAGAGCTCACCCCCGCTTATGCCCTGAGGTCTTACATAGGCATGGCACTACACAATCCGCCTCATACATACTCATTTCCTGGCCAGCCCGCCCTCGCTTCATATAGTAATTAACTCCACGCCCTTCTGGGCATGCTCAGTTCATCATGGTGGTCTCTGAGGATCTCCAGAAGATGAAAGAAACAGTCTTCAGCAAACTCTTCACCTGTATCTCTCTTGTGTGTGCTTTGGCCCTTTTAGCACTTTTTCAAGGCAAGAAGTCAGTTTCTGCTAGCTAAGGGTCTGTGCTCTTCTCTTCATCTGCATTCCCAGCCTTGTTATCCTGTTGTGTTTAGGTTAGTTCTTCTTATCACTGAGAGGCCTCATATGCTAGTACTGCCTTAAAATATGTAAAGGGTAACAAGCACAGTGCTCGATATTCACTAAAATGTATTCTTCTAAGCACTATTAAAAATAAATCCTAAAATACAGTGTATGCGCCAGGATTTCCAAACCTCTGTCTCAAGTGACAAGTCCAGGAATGTGGGCAGCTTGCCTAAGGGAAGGGCAGTGAATAAAGCATTTCCACCCTCCCTCAAAGCTGATAAGAATATGCCATACCTAGGATCATGAGGTGGGCCTTCCTGAGAAAGCAGCTGGAATTCAATTATGTTCCCTGATTTTTGACCATACTCCATTAATATGCTGATAGGGTGCTTCCCAGGAAGCAGGTTGAGGTGAGCTGCTGCAGATGACAGCTCTGGCTCCAGCTGCAATGGCTACAGCAAGAAGATGGAGGATATCAGTGTCAGACTCAACGCTATTTGAGCAGCCTTACAAAGCAAAGAAAACAGGACTCACCAATTCTGGTTCCGAGCTGTTGGAGGGAAATGGCTCATCACATTTAATTCCACTGTGCCTTCCGTTCTCCACTTCACTCATCAGGACCTTCATTGCATTAGCTGCTGCCTCCTGCTTAGCCAATTTTTTGTTCCCTGCTTCTGCTGGTGGGAATCGGCGCCCATTAATCACTGCCTGGAACCTAAATCTTTGAAAAAGAAAACCAAAGGGATATACTGAAAAGTGGAAGTGTGGTCTTCTCAGAGCCAGCAAAGCTGCTCTTGGAATTCAAAGGAGAAGAAACAGCCAGCTCCTAGCTGTGAGAGTAAACCCAGGCTGCCATGTGCAGAAGACAAAAACACCAAAGGTGCCTGAGCAGCACTGCATCTGGGCTTTGTTTCATTGCATTTCCAGAGCTGTTCACAACAGAGGAGCAGCTCCACGTTTTGTTCTGAAGGAACAGGACAAATTGCCTTGTTCCACCACAGGTGCCAGAAACAGGTAATGGCTGTATGCAGCCTGCAGCTCTGTTGTGGCTCCTGCTCAGGAATAAGAAAGCTCAAAAGCAGCCTGCACTGTTTCATTTGTACCTGGTCATTTGGGGGTCATTCCTCCCTTTGGCATCCTCCATGGCTAACCAGCACATTCATCTTAGAGAGGTGCTGCCTCACATAAACCTCTTGCCTTTGACATTTCTGCCTCCACCACTCCTGTGAACTCTAACAAATAAGATGATCTTCCATCCTCCAGCCCTGGAAATCTGCTTCCAAGGAGAGTGGATCAAACCAGATTTGGAGCAAGATTATGGCACTGAATCCATTCAGATCCCATCTTAGAAAAAAAAAAAAAAACAAAAACCCAAATAACAAAACCCTGGGACTCCATCTTTAGAAATTAGGCAAATTTTCCTGTCTAGCAGATCTATTGACATATTCCAGTGTGGCACAAATGGAGATTTTCACAGTCTTGCTGATGCTCAGTAACAGCCATGATTCTGCAAGGGGAAGCAGGACTCCAGAGACTGACTTGACCAGCTGTAGTGTCATACCACACGCTCAGCTCAGAGAACCTGCTCTGACATGCTACAACACAGAAATGCCCAGAGTAGGGCTACCTTATTTAACTTAAGACACCTGCACCCAAACACTTCGTTCTGGGCTCCCTTTATACCATTTCCAGGGTGAGAGTATCTTGAGAGGCAGATTAGAAATACCAGTTTCCCCCTATATGATCAAATTGAAAGCAAGTAATTGAGATGGGACCTAGTGAAGAAATTAATCCCATCTTTGCTGCTCAGAATAAGGAATGCCAAAACTGGGATACCTAGGGTTAAATTTTAGCCTTCCTTTATTTTTTTCAGCAGATACAAGGAATCAACTAGCCTAATCCTTCTGAAATGAAAGAAACATTAATAGCAGGCCCATTCAGGACAATTGATTGGGTAAACTTTTCATTTTATGGAAGAAGTGCTCAGAAAAGGTACAACATTTTCTTACCGTGGCTCATGAGAGGGTCCATTCTGCCCCAGCATGATGAAATCACAGTGTTGGTATGTATACTGGGAATATTCAGTAAGGCCACTCACTGGATTCTTCTCCTGACAAGCCATCAGTTTCTCTACAGGCGTACATGTGAAAGCCATTTCGAATGGGGCAGCATAACTGGGGGAAGACTGAGAATTCATGATGCATTCTGACTTATCAGGCTGTTTGTTGATAGCATTCAGATTATCTGGGATATCATCTGTGATCCACTTGCTGTTTTCTGAGTTATCATAATTACTCAAACTGGAGAATTCAGGCTTAGTGTTCTCAGATGCATCTGCTTCCGTGGCACCGACATTGCCCTGACCAGCTTGCCCCAAAGGCTGCTGCCCATTTTTTACACTTTCTTCTTCTGATGCCATCACTTCTGGTGAAGCTGCAGTCATCTCCAGGGGACATGGAGAGACAAAGGAAGACTCAGGTGGTGTGGGATCTGCCATCCGCACTATTGTGCTGGCCTTCAGTCTCATCTGCATCTTCTCGCGTTTCCTATTTGTCAGGGACCATCGTGGTGGAACTGCACTCTGCTTGTGGACATCCCCCAGCTTTTCCAGAGCACTAAGAAATGCATTGACATCCTTGGCTCTCGAAAACCCAATGTTTTTGGCAAGATTGAGTGCTGTTGTTTCCACTACACTGAACAAGTAGTTGCAGATTTTCTTCTTTGTCTCAGCCATCTCTGTGTCTCCTGAGCCAAATGTGTTCCGCTCTCCTCCTCTGCTCTCACAAGCTGGATCTGTGCAACTGGCACTGTAGTCAGTAGAGCTTCTTTCTCTCCCTGAACTAGGGCTGGCAATTCTCCACAGTGGTGGTGTCTCTACCCCTTTGTGCAACTTGCCTTCTCCAAGGAGTTTATACAAAACACGGTTGACCTCTTTCTTTTGAGTTTTAAGTTTACGTGCCAGATCATTAGCCGTGCAAGTCCTCTCCTCCCCAAGCTGCCTGAAAACAGTCAGAATTTCTTGTTCATAGTCTTGCCCAGCAAGAGACAGTCTTTGGAAATTCAGCCTCACAGTGTCAGAATCTCTTCTTGAGTTCTCCTGACAGTGGTACTGTGGAGGGCAATAACGAGACCAAGTCTCAACCCACGGATGCTGACTGGAGAACCTAAGCCCTCCAGCCCTGCCAGAGCTGGGCTGACGTCTGTCTGCAGGAGGCGGTACCACAGCTCGCCCGCCTCTGATGCGCGACTCCTTGTGTGATCCCTGTCCCTGCAACACAGAGACTTCAGCGTCCTGCTCTGTTAGGAACTGCTGGTGTAAAAAGGATTCTCGATTAGTTTCTTGTGGGGTACGAGAGTGGTTAAAAAGACCTCGGTTAGTGCTGGGGCAGTTATGATTTGACTTGGTAAGATACAAGCCTCTGTCTCGTCCAGTGCCTCTGATCATAGCGCACTCCTGGGACACAGGTGGGAATCAGGCTGCTGATGAGCCAGGAGAGGAGCTGTCACTCACTCCACGCTCTCCCACCCTGAGGAGAAAAAACACAGGAACTCAGAATGTCTTTACACAACTACAGGATTCCAGAAATGCAGTTTAAAAAGCTTCCCAGCTACTGAGGCATTCCAAGCATCTTCTCCCTTATCAATTTTTTTTCTACTTTTCTAGGAAACTAAATTGGTCCTGTAAACACAAACGGCAAACTCTGGCTGTCCAGTAGAGAACCAGCATCCCCAAATTGCAGGTGAAGTCAAACACAAGAAGCAGCTTTGACATAAGCAGCCCTCTGCTCCTGATAGGCTTGATTCCAGCACAGGGCTTGGTGCTCTGTTCAGGATGCACTCCTGAAACACAGGAAGCTCCATTCCCCTGCCCCAAGGGAGAGAAGAATCTCAGACCTACTTTGCAACCTGAGAAATGGGGGCATGAGGAGGTAAAGAAGCGCAAGGAGGTGAGTTGGACGAGCATAAGGAGCTGGAGCAGCTTGCATAGCCACACAAAATACAGCTGCAACAGGCTTGCAATTATTTTCAGATTCATGGCCAAAACAGTCTGAAACCCCGTGTCTCTTCCTCCCTGGACACTATGTGACCTGTAGAGGTAAAACATCACATGATAGGGGAATGAAAGTGGTAACATACGAGAAATTGAACAGGTGTGCAGCTGACAATAGTACCACAAGTTTTTTCTTTTTCGATTATAGCCCAAATTTTACTGTATCACACAAAGCTGTGCTGCCCCCCCGGGGTATAGGTCGTAAGACTAAACTGTTCACATGCTTTTTAATCTTCTGGTAACACTTGCTGCGAAACTGAGAGGATACAGACACGGAACATGATACACACACTGCCAGGTCCCCGTTCTGCCTGCTCCTCCGCGACCTCCTCAATGCACCTACCGTCACAAAGACAGTTTTTCCGATGCAAATCTCATCTTTATAAAGCTCCCCATCTTCACCAAACACCTAACAGCCAACTTAAATTTCACTCCCATTATACAACTGCACTCGGCTGCCATCACCGGGACTTGTTTTTACAATAAACATGGGGAGGCTGAGAGCAGCGCGACAGGTTCCCACCTTTCCAGCTACGAGGGAGTCCCACTGCTGCGCCCCTGCCCGGTGACCCCCGTTTTACAAGTGCTCCCTGAGTCAAGGGCAGGGCAGAAATAGGAAGAGGGGTTTGAAAAAAAAACCAAAAAACAAACAAAACCAAAACCGCTCTTACCTCAGTCTCATCCATACGTCAAATTATTCTATGAGAAAATACAGGCAAAAAAGAAATGCCGACCCGCAGAACGAGTCCCCGGCGGAGCGGTACCGAGTAGCCCCCAAGATGGCTGCGAGCACCGTTTCAGTTTCGTTTCCCGCAGCAGCCACTCCGTCCCGCCCATGGAGCTAGCAGAGGGAGCTGGCCGGATTTCGGGCTTTCCCAGACAGGCTCTCGACTTTGGGGGCAAGCATCAGGTTCCTTTGCCAGCGGAGGAACCCGGGACAGGAAAACGAACCAGTAGGGCAGCTCCTTTCCCCGGTCCCTATAGTGATGCAGACCCGTCACTCAAGAGATTTCCCCGGGACGGAGTCCTGGTCCGCACGAAAGGAGAGGCTGCTTTCCCGGCTTAGGGAGGGGCTGCGGGAATACCTGTCACCTTCAGCTACATTCCCAAAGAAGACCCAGGGACCACGGCAGGACAGTCCCACCCGCACCCATGTCAAGCCACGTTCCCGGGCCCGCGCATCCACGGCAGGAGTGACGGCACCGCGAGCACGAGGGGCTCGCCCGGACGAGGCCCCCGAGTCCGGAGGGCACTGTACGGGAAGGCGGACTGGGATACAGGGCGGCGAGCCTCGAAAGCTGGGAGTCGAGTCTTTTATTCTACGTGTTCCGCCCTATGGAACCCGGCCCCGACAGGGACTTTGGGGAGCCCGGACACGGTCACGCCGCATTCCGGCCGCCTGCGCTGGAGGCCGCACCACGGCTTGTGCGGCCCGAGCCCGCTTGTCACCGGGTCCGGTGGCCGCTGTAGAACACGCGGGCCTGGAAGAACCCACGAAGGCCCGTGGGGGCCCGAAAGCAGCCTACAGCCGCCCCCTCCTCGAGCCACTTTACCTTGCCGTTGCCGGTGCTGCCGGTGCACACTGATGACGCACGCGAGACCCAGCGCCTGCGCAGAGAGCTGCGCGGCAACCATCTTCCTCGGGACAAAGCGTGGCGGCCATGTTTGGTGCGGGCAGCGCATAGCTGTGCCGGCGCTGCCGGCCCGGGGCGCTCGGCTCGCCCGCGCCGGGAGAGGTGGCACAACCGCCCAGTCCCCCGGCTGGAAGGCAGCGGCACTCCCGTTGTGTCCCGGGGCATCACCCGCCGCGCTGGTAGCGGTCATCTGAGGCGGCGGCGAGCATAGGCGCTACTGCCCATGCGTCTCAGTTTCCCCCAGGCCCCTCGGCCCGCGCGTGCGCTCTGCTCGTCGCCGCATGTCCCTGTCCCCCCAGGGCCCCGGCGTGGCAATGTGTCTTCTGGACTAGGGGGCTTTTCCCCTCCTCCATGACCCGTGGGACACCCATTTCCTATGGGCTCTTTATCTGTGGTGGGGCTCTGTTGTGCCTTCTGGGCCCCCCCTTTTCCCTTGGAGATTCCTTATCTCCCTGTGCCCCTCACCATGGTCTCTCCCAGCGGGGCTATTTTTCTACAGGCTTCCCACTTCCTGTGGGACTCTCCTCACCCTCATTTTGATCCATTATTTTAATGCCACAGGTGCAGCAAGTCGCATCCCACCCTGTCCGAGGTTCTTTCCAGGCAAATGGAGACATTCCCCTCCCTAATCCCAAACCAGGCACATCTCCTGCTGACGGTGGATCCTCCCTTTCCCGGGCAAACACCATGCGGATCGTGTGAGTTATAAAACTACTGTCAGGGAACAGATTGTTCCTATCTGCTGCTCCACCGCGCGCGTCAATAGCCTTATGTCATTTGCCGTCTGGCACAGGGATCCGAGCGGGTGATGTCTGGGAGCTGCACCGGCACTGCCGGGTTCGTACGGCTTGGAGGCTGTCAGCGGCTTGGAGCAGCAGCTGTTGGGCAGTGGGCATTGTGGTATTTATACTTGTGTGTATGGATCATAACCAAAAGACCTGGGAGCCGAGCTATTAGATGCATGCATGGACCAGCCGTGGGGGTCGGGTTCTTGTTCCAGACAATAAGTGACAGAAAAAGAGGAAATGGCCTCAGGTTGCACAAGGGCAGGGTTAGATTGGATATTAGAGGATATTTCTTCATGAAAGGGGTCATCAGGCACTGGAAGAGACTGCCTATGGTATTGGTGAAGTCATCATCCCTGGAAGTGTTCAAAATGGAGTAGATATGGCACTTGGGGATATTGATTAGTGGTGGCCTTGGCAGTGATGGAGAATCAATACCTGGAATTAGTTATTTTAGAGGGCTTTTCTGATCTCAGCAAATCTGCAATTCTATAATTCTGCTGCTGTGGTACAGCTGGTGAGCAACTATCACATGCAGGACCATCATTTGGGAGTCCCTAGACCCTCTTCTACCAGGGTGGTGGGTGTGGAGGTAGCTATGGGCATGGGTTCTGGATGAATTTTAGGGATCCATCTGCCTACGTTTGTCTATGAATGGGCAAAACATACAAAGACAAGCTCCTCAGAGTACCCTGGTCCTCACCTGTAGGGACTGACAGTGGTCAGAAAATGGATTTGTAGGCTGAAGGCAGCAGCTTGAAGCCTGTGAGAAAGCCAGTCACATAACTCCCTCACACAGGCCTGAGAAAGTGGCCTGAGAAATTGTGAGGAGGAATTCAAACTGTCCTTGGAGAGAGAAAAGAGCCTTTGCAGGTGGTGTTTGTCTAACTTGTTGTTTACTTGCAAGAAACAATTGAGGAATGTTGTTCCTAATGTCCAATGATGGTCTTGTATTGGTTTGCTAGCCAATATAATTTTATCCTTTCGGAACTGTCTATAAAAGAGGATTTGGAAGAATAAAGCTTGCTCTTACTCTGCTAACTAAACTTGAGAGTCATGTCATTATTCTCACCGTCCCCAATGGTAATTACACTCACCAGCAGCTCTGTGTGTCCCAGTGGAGTGGTAGCTGTGTGTGCCTTCAGGTGGAAACCGTTATTCCCACCATGGCCTCTTCCTGCAGCTTTCTAAAGGCATTTCAATGAATCTGGACTGGGGTACAGAAATGGTGAGTCAGACCCCAGAATTGCCAGGCTCATTGCCTAAAAAAGAACCTTGCACACTCGCTGAAGTGGTCACATCTGTGTTCCTAGGAGGGTCTGGGAGAACAAAGACTCCTGCCTGGGATGAGGCTCATGGTAGACCATCAAACATAGAGGTCACAGTCCACATAAGCAGTGTCTCCTACCTACTTCACCGAACAAGAAATTACTCCACACAGAGTGCACAACTAGCAACTCCTCGATCTGTTATTTTTCTTTTTTTTCACTCTGTTTTAATTGCTGGTGGTCACTCCCAAGCTTTGCTCCAGGCTCAATGGATGTGATTCATCTCGGCTGCTGTGAAGATGGAATGGGAAGGTTTCAGCGCTACTATCTGCTGCCTTGATGTGACATAGACTGCTCATGAAATCATGTGTTGCTGGCATTGTTGAGCCATGTATCCTTTGAATTGCAACACCCTAAACCTGACAAACAGGCACTTCATCCATACAAGTTAATTCTCCTTTCTCCTTCTTTATGGAAAATTGGCAGACTCCCAATCTGTTTCCACAGGAACGGGCTGGGAGACCAGGAGACCTCCAGCTGCTGAAGTCCCAGCAATAACACGCACATGGCATCTGCTTGGCTATGACAGAAGATCCTGGAGCTTCTGGAGATTGCAGTCATGGGAAAATGAGTCCATTTGTGGTGAAGATAAGGAGCTGATAACCAGCTTACCTGAGGCTGCCTGGCTGATTTTGGTGGAGAGTGGAAAAAGCTCCATTACTTGCTCTTGGATACTGGGCCTCATCCTGCTCCCCTGCTTGTTTGGGGACTGACCCAAACTCCCACTTTCCCCAGGCTGAGCAGAGGCTTCCCCACAGGATGGCAGCCTTCACTAAACCTCCAGTATCAGCTGGAGATGCCTCAGGTGTCTGCTTTGATTTGCTTCCCTCTTATGAAATGAAAAGAGAGGAAATAAATTGTGGCACAGCTCCCCCATCTGACTTTCTGCTTGGATGCCAGTTTTCAGCTCAGGCTACTGTTCTGCAAACTTTCATTTTAAAGTCCTTTAAAACACTCTAAAATATCACGTCCTTGCTCTTGCAGACAGCCTGTTCCTACATGAGAGATTTGCACTTCTTGATCAGCTGATGGTGGTTTCTAAGGGAAAGCAGCCCTGGGAGTGGTGGTTTATCACCTGCAGTGCTAGTTTTTGATTCCCTATGCCCCAGGGCCAAGCTGTGCTCTCACATTACTGGTAAGAGGTGCAATTAGGGTTCGGCCTTCGTGCAGAAGCACTCATCAAATACTCCAGGCTCCTCATATGTGAAGTGAGGACCTGGGCTGAGCTAGTTCCCATGTCCTTCCAAGTGTTGCACTTTCTCCAATCTGGCTGCAAATGTACAGCTGGGAACCAACATGGAAAATCTTTATAACTCCAGAGCATAAGTTCCCCTATAAGGGAAAAAATGCTTTATTTCCTTCCAATGGATTTTTATGGTAGCTATAAACATGGAGCTGGTAATACGTGGAAGATGCTGCCCCATTCTGAGTCTGCTGCCTTGGTATGGGCACCAGAGCAAGGAGCTGCTTCCCAGAAAGAGACTTCTCCACCTGCTTTGCTCTCTATTGCTCTGAACTGACAGGTTCACAGCTGGGGAAGCAGCAGAGCTGTCCAAGGAATTGCACAAGATTTTGCCTTGCTGCTCAGTGAAGATGTGATCCTGAGCTTTGGTACAGCCCCAGCAGCTGCCATATCTGTGATCTCAAGACATCAAGCAGGGATTACTCATCCTAAGCACTCCCAGTGGATCAGAGGGGAAGGGGGACTCCTGACACCTCTGTCTGTGTGATACTCATCCCCATCAGGCATCAGTGTGCTCAAGGGAGGGACAATATGCTCCCATGGCTCAAAGCTGCAGTGGAGCCCAGCAGTGAAAGGCAGGTAGGCCTGGCACATTTGCAGCAGATGCCAGTGTGCTGACTCCTACAGCAGTGGTGGGAAGCAGCACGGTGGGCTGCAGTGCTGGGAAGCAGCATGGTTTTATTCTGTCTGGTACAAAAGGTACCCTTGAAAAAAGGCAGAAGGCAGACTTGTGGCGCAGCCACCTGTATGGCAGGACATGCTATGTGAGCATGACCTTCACTTTGAATTCTTTGATGCTTAGGGGCTCTTTTCATGTGGTTTTAGATCCATCACAGCATGTGTGGCCGAATCTCCCCATGGCTCCCAGTATCATGATGTCCAGGGGCTCCTTCAGTTTGGAAAGGAGCTGTGGGAAGCCTGGCCACTCAAATCACGCTTCACATGTCAGTCTCTCTTTGGCATGGCTCCAGTTTGGTCAACCTCTCCCTTACCAAGGTCTTGACTCAGGTGATGGCTAAAGCATTGCTGCAAGAGGTCAGATGGGGAACCTAGACAGACCGTGAACTACCCAGCTTGTTCTTGAAGGGGGACTAGTGAGGAGAAGAGGGTTCCTTTCACTGCTCTTAGCACATCTGATGTGGTGGTTTCCAGAGAGTCAATCAGCTGAATTAATGAATCCTTCCTAAAGCCAGAATTCAAAGATCTTCCTGGTACATGTCAGTTGACATGGCATTAATACTCCCTTCTGTGACCTTTACATCACCATCCAAGCTCAGGCTCCCCTTTTTGCCCTTTCATCTTTAATATTAAATCTGATTTATCTGCAAGAGGGCTTTATCATGTGCTCAGACAAATCGAAAGAATTTCACAATCCATCCCTGAGGCAGAGCCATGGGTGGGAAAAGCATTGACTTGAGGAGAAAAGCACTGACCTAAGGGTAAAAGCATCACATGCACCCTGGACAGAGCTCTCCACCACTACTCCCTTGCCACTTATCACCACTCCAGTGCCTGATTTTTACCTGTGTTGCTTGAGGTACTTGCTGACACCCCCTTTTTCTTCAAGCTTAGTGCTCAACAAACCCCAGGGGCTGCCGCTGCTCTTCACTCCTCTTGATTTATGTGTTATTAAGCACAGAGAGATTGTAATGGACCATCTCACCGGACCTGGCACAGCTGGGTCTCCAAAGGACTTCCTTGCATGTAGGACTCCTTTGTGCTTCCCGTGATATTCCATTACACCTCTTACACTGCTTTTCCTTTAATTGCTGCGGATCTTTTTTTTTTTTTTCATGCGGCACAAACTGACGGCTGACTGAGTCAGTGCCACGTACTGATGGAGACACAGGAGGGTTGGCTGGAGGGAGTAATGGATGGCAGAGGAGATGCTGGTTGCAGATCACAGGGACATGTACAGCACTGTAATTGGTTGGTTTGCACAGATTTCCTCCCAAACAGCATTTTTTAAACTAAAAGAAAGTAAGAAACTGAACATGTCTTGCTTCATTCATGGCTTCCCTGAAGGAAGCAGCAGCATTTTAAGGAAAAAAGAGGAGGAGGAAAAAATAGTCAGAAGCACCAGGTGGCTGAATATCTTGCAGCCTAATTGATTCCTCTTTTATTAGAATAAAACCTGTTGCACTTAACCAGCATTCAGTGCCAGCTTTGGAGAAAGCATCTTACCTGGCCCTGTACCCAGCACAGCTTGGTGTGGAGGGAGGAGAGGAACCTCAGGGAACCACGTAAAGCTGAAAGTGCCTCTTCTACACCTGGAAATCGGGGCAAACTCCAGCTGCTACAGCTTTCTTCAAGGCAGCATGTGCAGGATGAAGGAGAGCCAACCATATCAGTGTCTGTTGCACACTGAGCTGCATCAAGGGACTTGGCTGGGATTAACTGGAGTAAATGAGACTTCACGGGGATTTCTGTGCCTGACCTCACTTGGGAACTGCTCACCGCTTCTCCCACAAATTCAGTTATTTTTAAAATGGGAGAGAGCTCAGCTTCATTTGCAGTGAAATGATTTCTCTGCTTTTTTCTTCTTCAGTTTTGAATGGATGTCCAAAACCTTGCATGGGTTGGGGACTCCTTACCTGCAGGACTGTGTCTAGCTCGGAGGTCCCAACATAAGCACATGGAGTTGCTGGGGAGATTCCAGAGGAAGCCATGAAGATAATTCCATGGCTGGAGCACCTCTGCTCTGGAGATGGGCTGAGAGTTCAGCCTGGAGAATAGAAGGTTCCAAGGAGACCTTAGAGCCCCCTCCAGTGCCTGAAGGAGCTCCAGGAGAGTTGGAAAGGGACTTTGGTCAAAGGTCTGAAGGTACAGGACAAGGAGGAATGGCTTCCCACTGCCAGAGGGCAGAGTCAGATGGGATATTGGGAGGGAATTATTCCCTGCGACAGTGATGAGGCCCTGGCAGAGGCTGCCCAGAGAAGCTGTGGCTGCCCCTGGGTCTGTGGAAGTGTTCAAGCTCAGGTTGGATGGGGCTTGGAGTAACCTGGTCTAGTGGAAGGTGTCCCTACCCATGACAGAGGGTAGGACAAAATGAGTTTTAAGGTCTCTCCCAGATTAAACCAGGCAGTGATTCCATGAAAACAGGCTCTGCACTGGCTGATACAGTTTAAGTGGCAATGTCTAACCTCATCCCCTGCAGCACCTGGTCACATCTCAAGTGCTTTTGGCAACGCCACCATATGGTTTTAATTCTTTGGTCCTTGTGACATGTGCAAGGGCTTCCCCTGGTGCAGGGTGGCTGTGTGGACTCTCCTGTCCCCTCACAGCTTCCCCTCAGCAGACCCAGGATTTGGACCCCGCTCCTGTCCCTGGGTTGCTAATTCTGTTGAAATATCATAATGGATGAAGGAACAACTTGTCCACAGGTTTTGTAGCAATGCCCCCACCACCAACTGGCTTGTGATGGCTGCTGTTGTTCCAACACAGTGACTGCTCCCCAGCAGAAAACCCCAAAATAATCATTTAAGGAGCAAAGTGTCATTTTCCAGCCCATCCTTGCTGAAAAACGTTTGTTACGGTGCGAGCACCAGGCCAGCAGTCTCTGGGAAACCGAGATGACTTCTTCCATCTGTTTAACATGTAAAGGGACACAAATGCTATTAACAGTAGATTGGGCTCTCATCAGCCAGCTCCATCCTTTGTGGGTGCTCCCAGGAATTGGAGGGAGAGAAGAGGAAGCTGATATGCAAACGCTGTGGCTGAGCAGGAAGCTCAGAATGTAAAAAGCATCCTGCCAGCCCTTACATAAAGCCCCAGCCCTGCTCTCCACCCTGGGCAGTGGACCTTGCAAAACTAGCACTGTCACAGGCTCCAGCGGTTAACTAATCCCATTGGAATGGCCTGTAGTAAGAGCTGGAGCATCCTTCTCTGAGTTTATGAGGGCTCAGGAGCTCTTTTTGTTGTGCCAAGCTGTTTGGCTGATACTACTCACACTGCTTGGAAGGCACGATCTGGCCTGCAGACCTCACACCGCTGCACTGATAATTAACAGTAATGAACAGTTCCTGTTGGTGCCAGGAGTACCAAGGCTGGGTAGATGAATTAGCAGCAGAGCAGCCTCAATTTTACCTTGGAAAAGGAACACATCCAAGATGGAAATAGCTACAGGACAGGTCCCCACCTCATTTTATCTCTGCAGCAAGTGCAGGAGAGGGTTTCTTGAACGTTTTTCTTCCTGGGTTCAAGAGCCAGGGACCAGATCTCTGTTGCCCAGCTTCAAGTCAAATCTCCTCACTCACCACCCACCACATCCCCTTGGAAGCAAAAGCTTCTCTGCAGGGAGTGAGATTCCCAGCTCCTGACTGGGGAAATACCAGCATTTAGAGGCTGTAGCTCAGCACCACAGCAGTTGCCTGTCTGCAAAGGCAAAGCCTGATCTAAAGCCCCTATTTCCTGCCTGCCCCTTCCTCATCCCCAGGAGCTGCCTCCGTCATCCTGCTCACTTCCAGCAGGCAGATACTGATTCAAACCTATTCCCTATGGAGCTGTTTGCTTGGGATTTTCCTCTACCTTGTGGAAGATCAACAGTTCCCTACTGTTTATAAAAGTTCTATCTGTAAGGAACTATTTAGCAAAATAATTACGCTTCCCCCCACCTCCCTCCCCCTTTCCCCTTTTTTTTTTCCTCTTTTCTTCAGAAGTGCACTTCCCCTCCTGTCACTGCACATTCTAGTGCTGATGCAGGCACATTGCACCAGGCTGGGTAAAGATGCCCAGACCTTCACACCAACGGCATCCTCCTCCCTCTCATTCCTGGGACTGGGAAAGAAAAGGGCAGACACGGGGAGGTGGAGATCCACACTGTGATCATTATTACCTTTCTCTTTGGAGAAACTTTAATCCTGAGCCATTAATAAAAACAGATTTCATGCCGCACATAAAGATTAACACATTTTGCCTTGCCTTAATGGACAGTATCAGAACTACAGCTGCCTTTGTACGGCAGGGCTCTGCTCCACTAAGCCATTAATCCTGTAAATTAAGCTCCAAGGGTTTAATCACCTATCAGAGAGCCCCCTAGACTGCTGGAGGTATTTTTAAGATTTAAAGGTATTAGCTCAAAACTAAAAAAGGCCAATCTAACGATTCATCACAATTCAACTACTGCACATCACCTTCCTCTTCCTCATTCTTTGCTGGCTCCACAACACCATGTCTTGGGTTATGGAACAAAAAATGTGTATTCTATTTCATCTGTTGAAAGCAGTTGGCGAAATGTGCTTTTTTCTTTATCTCTTGTAACTGCCGGGGGGGGGGGGGGGGGGGGGGGGGGGGGGGGGGGCGGACTTCCTACCTGGATAAAAGGGAGAGGGAAAACACCAGAGAGTCAGTTTCTACACTGGATTCCTCTAGAGGAAGACTGGACTCATCTCGTCATCACTGGACTTTTTCTACAGGATCATCTCTACTCCACGAAGCCACATCTGTTACTCCAGAAGGATTCATCTGGACTGCTTCTAACACCCTGACCAACAGGGTGACAGGTCACATCC
>VZUI01060137.1:0-26235 GCA_013401135.1 Cettia cetti | reverse complement strand
AAAAGGAAAAGGAAAAGGAAAAGGAAAAGGAAAAGGAAAAGGAAAAGGAAAAGGAAAAGGAAAAGGAAAAGGAAAAGGGGCTCAAGGGGCAGGGTTTGGGTTTGTAATTTTACCACTTACTACCCAGTATATAAGAGGGTTGAAAAAGGAATTACCTCATATTTGGATGATCCCATAGGGGTGGGAGAAAACACAGAGGTATATTTGGGAAATACATGGAAAGATTGGTATTTTCTTTTGAGGATTTTGTTTGGGTCATAAGAGAAATGAATGTATTTGCAGAAAGCTCAGCAGCTGTGGGAGGATGAGCATCCACAAGCAGCTGGAGGGGCTGGACCCAATGAACTTACAGTGGATGATGCCATCCCCCAGGTGGACCCCCATGGGACCCAAATAATCAGGCCAGTCTGGCTCACCTCCATGATTACTGTGCATATTTGATCAGGGCAATCAAATCAGCAGCTCCCAGAACTAACAACACAGCTAAGGCTATGTCCTTAGAACAGGGAAAGCAGGAAAGTCCCTCTCGTTGGTTGGAGAGGATTAGGGATGCCTTGCAGAAGCACAGGGGAGGATGGATCCTGAGGGACCAACTTTTGACACATTTCTGAAGGTACAATTTGTTACTAAAGCCTGGCTGAGATAAGGAAAGGGGTACAGAAATGTGAAGAGTGGAAAAATAATCCTCTGGAGGAGCTGGTTAGAAAAGCACTGCAGATATATGTAAGGAGGGATGAAGAAAAGGCAAAAGCAAAGATGATGGCAGAGGTTTTACAGCCCCAGAGGAATAAATCTCAGGATCCAAGGGGTCTCCTGGGGACGGGGGGACAGGGTCAGCCACAAGGAAGGGGCAGAAGCATTCCTTCTCCAGCAGGGGAGAGCCAACCCAAACAGTAACTGGGAGACAATCAGTGTGCTATCTGCAGGGCAGAGGGACACTGGAAGCAGGAATGTCCCCCAGGACCTTCAGGAGGAGGAAGTCCAGAGGATAATGGAGATGGATTGTCAGGAGTGTCAGGGGCTCCACCACACTGGAGCCCTTGCTAACTTTTAAAGTTGATCCTGATCCACCATGAATTTTATCCCTGAGGGGGGAAAATTGTCAAAAAGATCCTTGAATAATCAAGGGATGAGTGGAAAGGATGAGCTTTCAACCACTGTTAGTAGATGTGGGGGATAGGTTTGAAATACATTAATTCCTGTTTGTTCCTAATTGTGATTGTAATTTACTGGGAAGTGATTTGATGACTAAAGTGGGAATGCAAATTAGTATTGTGAAAAATTATAGAGTCCAACACTGTTATAACTTTGCGTAAAATATCTAAGAAAGCTTAAGCTGAAATAAACCCAGAAGTGTGGGCAGCCCCAGGGAAATATGGAAAACTAGACATAAAACCTCTCCTAATTACTTTGAAGCAACCAGGATGAGTGGTGTCTAAAAAGCAATACCCTACTGCAAGGGAAGGAAAGAAGGGGTTACAGCCTGACACTGAGTCCCTGCTAAAGGCATCCATGTACGTCTCCCTGTAACACTCCAATTAAAAAACCAGATAGAACCTTCAGAAAGATGCAGGATCTAAGAATAAACAAAATTGTCAAACCAAGGCCTCCCACAGTTCCAGATCCCTATATAATCCTGAATCAAATCCCTTCTTCACATCAGTATTATTCAGTACGGAATTTGAAGGATGCTTTCTAGGAGTGTCTGATTACAGTAAACAGTATTTTGCCTTTGAGTGGGAACAGGAGGAAGGAGGGAAAATGGTAAAACAACAATTGACATGGACATGGACAGTCCTCCCTCAGGGATAGACAGAGTCACTGGTTTTGTTTGGGCAAACCTTGGAGAAAATATGAAGAGAGTTTCCTCCACTTTCGGGAGTTAGGTTGTTGCAGTATGTGGATGCTTTGCTTTTATCAGGGGAACAGGAAAGGTGATTGAATAGGCTACTGTGAAGCTACTTCATTTTCTTGCTAAAAAGAGACTTGGAGTGTCTGAAAAGAAGGCGCAGTTGGTAGAGAAAAAGATTAAATATTTCAGACATATTTTGACTGGAGGGTTACAGTGTATTGATCCAGAAAGAGTACAAGGAATTTTATAAGTGCCATTACCCCAGACAAAGAAAGAGTTACAGCAGATTTTAGGGTTGGTGGGGTACTGCAGCGCATGGACTGAAGATGTTTCTGTTTTAGCCAGACCTTTGTATGACTTTTTAACCAAGACAGTCCTAATGTTGTGGTATGGACACCAAAAGGAGAACAAAACTTTAGAAAATTAAAAGACAAACTGGTTAATGCCCCAGTCTTAGCTCTTCCAGACTCAGAAAAGGAATTTGAGTTATATGTGGATGTCAAACAAGGCCATGCTAAAGGAATTTTGGTACAACAATACAGAGAAACACAGCAGTCTGCTGTTTATTTTTCTAAACTGTTAGAGCTGGTGGCTTGGGGCTGGCCTCATTGTCTGCAGAACTGTGCAGCCACAGCCTTGATGGTAACTGAGACCCAAAATCTGACAAGGGGAGGGTATCTGATTGTTAAAGTTTCACATCAGGTTAAAGCTTTGTTAACTGAAAGAGCCCCTAAGTGGATGACCAGTGCTCGGTTATCACAGTATGAATCTTGTTTAATGCAACAGGAGGATTTAGAATTGAAAAGTGGGGAAGGGTTTAACCCAGCCTCTTGTCAGCCCTGAAGAGGGGGACCAGGAAGAAACCTGTGACTGTGTTCAAGTGACAGATCTCCAGACCCAAGCTAGGGAAAATTTATGAGACACTCCCTGGCCTGAGGGAGAAAATGTGTTTATTGATGGGTCTTCAAGGGTGGTAGAAGGCAAGTGATTTACAGGATGTGCTATCATTAATGGAAAGGAATTAAGAGAGGAGAGATTGCTGCCGACATGGTCAGCTCAGACCACAGAGCTTGTGAGAGCCTGGGAATTATATCGGGACAAGAGAGTGAATGTTTTTACTGGTTCTAAATATGCATGTAGAGTGATAAATTATGGAAAGAAAGTGGTTTATTAACTTTGTAGGGGAAAAACGTTATCTCATGAGAGCTTAAGTTCTCACCTATTGGAGGTGGTAAATTTACCAAAAGGAGTAGCAAATAATACAGGCTAGGGGACACCAGGCAGGGTGCTCAGAGGAGGCAATAGATAACCAACTGGCTGATAAAGAATCTCTCAAAGCTGCACTTGCCAGAAATCTCCAAGATTACTGGGAGCAATCTCTCCTTGCTCCCAGTAACCCCAGCAATGCCAGAGAAACTCTTCTCCACCAGAGGACTGCAGATGATTAAGAAGAGTGGGGCAGAAGAAAGAAGGCATAATTGGTTTATGAGGGATGGTAAGCAGTGGATACCAAAAGCTCTGGCCTTACAGATATTAACTCCATGAAGGGAGACATTGGGTCTCTTGAGGATTGACAGAAGCCTTCCTCAAAATGTATGTTGCTGTGGGTCTCTCTGCTCTGGCAAAGCAAGCTATTGAGGGTTGTTTGATTTGTGCTAAAACCAATAACAGCATTACAAAGAAAATTGCCAGGGGAGGGAGACCTTGGGCTGTACATCCCTTCCAAAGACGCCGGGTGGGTTTTACCAAAATGCCACGAGTGGCAAGGTTCAAACATCTTCTGGTAATAGCATGTCAGTTAACAGGGTGGCCAGAAGCATTTACAATTGCTTCAGCAACTACAGCATCAGTTATTAAGGTATTTTTGGAACAAATTATTCCAATATATGGGTTTCTGGAAGCAATAGACTCAGATAGGGGAACTCATTTTACAGGAAAAATTCTTCAAGGAATTATGACTGTTTAAGGAATACAATGGACCTTCCATATTCCCTGGCAACCCCAGAGCTCAAGCTGGGTTGAAAGAATAAAAGGAGAAATAAAAAAATACTTTTTGGAGCTGGTGATAGAAACCAAGATGCCGTGGGTATGGCTCTTGCCACTGACTTTAGCAAGAATAAGGGCCAGACCCAGAAGAGATACTCAATTATCTCCCTTTAAATTGATATTTGGAACTCTTTACCCTTCTAATTCTCAACCTAGTGGTTATCTCAAATGAATTATCTCAAATAAGTGATGTATATTTAAAACAATATGTGGCCAGGGTACTGCCTTTTGTGAAATCTTTTCAACAAGAAGCTCAGCTGGCACAGAGCCTCCTTTTGAACTTTGCTGTTTGTATAATCCAACCAGGGGATTTAGTCGTGGTTAAGGAGTGGAAAGAAGCACCACTGGTGGTGAAGTGGCATGGACCTTTGCAAGTGTTACTGACCACAGAAACAGCCACCAGCACAGCTGAACACAGGTGGACCCATCACACTCTTAAGGTCAAGGTCTCTGCAGCCCCAGAGATTTGGACATCTCAGCTGGAGGAGAAGGACAGGAGGCTGTGACTGACGCTCTGCAGGAGAAGACTGGAGCACCACCCAGTGTGTCAACATCGAGGGGAGCCTCGTGTGCCTGCCCACAGACTGGCTGCTGAAATCATCTCTGTGGGCATCCCTCCTTTAGGATCTCCACTCACTGCGGAGCTACTACTTGCTGTTATTTTTTTCTTCATGTTAAGCTGTTTCTATGCCTTCACTTGTCACAGGTGGTGCAGAAGATAACATGAAAAATTAGATTAGGAAATTAGATTACACCACTAGAGTGTTTCTCTTAATAATCTTACCTTTATATTATCAGTTAGGTTTGGGCCAGAGGTGGGAGGATTGTTTTTTAGTGCTAGGAGAAGAAGCAGCAAAAACCTTTAACTTTAGCAATTGTTGGGTCTGTAGGGGGCTGGGAGGATCTGAATGAAGAGTGGCCATGGGTGGGCAGCCCAGTTGACCCTAAAATGGTGGGTTAGCACCCTGAGTGAGGTCCATAATGGAACAGGATTTTAGGATGAGGAAGGATGTCCATGGTGTCTTCATTCTTCTGAAAGAGGTATTTATTGTCTAAATAGAACAGGAGGCATATACATGGGAAAAAGTGTTTGTGACTGGACTTTATCTTTGGGTTTATATTGTTGGGCTCCCAACTGCCCTCCTTACGATTGTTCCACATATCGAGGCAGATGGAGTCAAACACATGACTCAATGTGTTGGAGTCAACAAAGACATGAGTCAAGCTCAGTAATGGTATCTGGGTAAGGTGTTCCTTCCATAATTACCAAAGGGATTTTGAAGGCTGTAAATCAGTGGGGAAGGACAGGTTTTTCTGACCCCTTATTTTTAAGATGCCCCCAAGATACTTCCACAAGTAGGACACATGTTGTCCATGACTATCAGTAGAAGTGACAACACCAGAATTCAAATCCTTTTAATAAGTTCTGGTCCAAATCCAACAAAACAGATCTGGGATGTAACTGTAGGTAGAAACCTCATGTGGGCGCTTGAAAATGCAAATATTGTGATTCTTACAGTGGGGCAACTATTGTTGAAGGACCATTAGGCCCAGGATACAAGCTGTATTTTGACCCACCAATTGATGGTGAAAATTGAGAGAGTCCCTTTGCCAATGGGACCTGGGCTTTGAAAGGGCATTATTGGATTTGTGGCCAACATGCTTATTGCAGGTTACCTCCAAACTGGTTAAAATGCTGTGTAAGATATATTAAGCAGTTGTTCTTTTTGCTACCACAACTTCAGGGTAATCATTTAAGAATCAAGGTATATGCTTAGAGAGAAGCAATCAGTTGATGCATCCCTGGCTGGAGGGAGCACCCAAAAGTGGGGAAAAGATGAACAGCCACTTAAATGAATCATACAACACTATGGACCAGCCACTTGAAATCCTAATGAATTTATATCAGGTGCCAGAGCATCTATTTATAATTTAAATCAGATAAGCTGTCTTTGAAATAATAACCAACCAGACAGCTACAGCTCTTGACCTTCTTGCTGACCAATCCACTCAGATGAGGAATTAAATATTTCAACATTGGATGGTATTAGATTATGCGTTAGCAGAAGAAGGGGGAGCATGTGGAAAATTAAATTACTCTAATTGCTGTTTGCAAATAGATGATAATGGAAAAGTGGTGAAACAACAAAAAGAATAAGAAAGTTAGCTCATGTACTGGTCCAAACACGGAAAAGAAGGGAATGGGGCTTGTTTTCATGGTTACCTAGTGGACTATAGATTAAACAAATGCTTTTTTTCCTCTTATGTGCTATATCAATTCTAATCTTTTCACCATATATGATCCCTTGCTTGGTGCAACTTATTCAACATGTGATCAAAGAGATGCAGGTGGTAGCCATGCCTACAGATCCAGAAATGGCTACAAAGGACAGAAAATGGTGTCCCTGCAAATAATTGCAAAACCAAAAAGGACCCAGGAACAGAAAGTTAAGTCAATGATAACTAAAGTTTGTAAAGGCAATTATTGAGAAAATGAGGAGGGATTGAAAGAATGAGGAGAGGGTGTCTTTACAAACAAACTGTGGGGCTGATGGTAGATAAGGCCAGATATGGAGAGGTGAAAGAAGCAATGGGGGGAACCATAAATTCCATAGGAATTCTACTAATTGACACAGACTGTTACTGACTCAAGACCATGCCAAATCTCTGGATTTAGAGAAAAAGAACAGAGAGAAAAGGAAAAAGAAAAAGAAAAGGGTCACAGATTAGAAAGGAGGCCTGTATTAGGCGATGTGGGAAGTCTGTACCTCTCAAGTGCCTCAACCAATAGGGAAAGAGAAAGGGAATTGCAGCTGGAATATCAGGATATAAAGGAGGCTGCCTGCTCTAATAATTTGAGAGCCCTCACGGGAAATGCCCATGGCCCCTCGCTTTATTTGAATAAAGTTACAGGAGTCCTCTGTCTCCTTTGTGGACATAAGCCTCTGGTGTTTGTGGATTAATTTTCCTGGCAGGATTGAATATATTTTGTTTTGCCTTGAAGATAAATGGGTAAAATAAAAATAACAAGATGTTCTAGATTTATTCTTAAATGTATTTACTAACTGGAAATTTTTTCAGTGAGATGTAAATTTTCTACATGGAGGAAATATTCCTACATGGAGGAAACAGTAGTGATAGCTTGTTTGCAAGCATCCTCTGAAAGGATTCCCTAATACTAACCATTCATTTAAGTTTTTGTTTTCATTCCATTGATTCTTAACCATTTTGATTTTTAAAATCCAGTTCTGGAATGAATATGTTCAAATTAGAGAAGTTGGGGGTTTTATGTAGTCCTTTTTCCAAAACTTATTTAGAAATTTTCTTGCCTAGTTACAGATATATGTCAAAACTGCTTGTGAGAAGCTGTGAAAGCATGTATTACTGGAGAATTTTTGGTGATAATTTTTCTGAGCTTAGAATATGTACTTACATAAAACATGAGAGCAGGTGCTGGTGTTAAGTGCTTAACACTAATGTAAGATAGAATCTTTAGCATGTGCCCTTCACGACCTGCAACATAAACAAGCCTGACAAAACAAAAACAAGGCAAAGTAGTTAGTGTGGCACCCAGACTTCAAATGGTGTTACTAAAAAATAGACATCCAACTAATTTCATCAGCATTTTCTTTGATATGCATTGGGATTTAAAGAGCATTGTAGCAGTTTAAAATAAGGGAAATTAAATAACCAGTATTAAAGCAGTGAGCTAAAACAAATTCTGAAACAGTATTAACATAATACACTTGAAACTAATTTCAGAATCATTATTTTACTCATATAATAGAAAATTATTTTGGGAAATGTTACCTATGGTGTTCCTTTTAATTAAATATTTCCTTTTTCATGTGATTCATAGCAAAAAGCTATATTGACAACCTTTTGTCAGAAAATGGTCTTTACAGCCACATTGTATTCAGATGCTTTATAAATGTTAAAATATTTTAAATAGTAATAGAAGTACTGAACAACTGATAGAAAGTAATAGCTTTTCAGTTACCTTTGCTGGTGTAATCATGTTTTCACTGGTAACTTTTAACTGTTTAATTCTCAGCTTTAAAATTGATGAGAGATGAAAAAACCTTTTGTGCTATAGTGGTATACCTTCATTGAATTGAAACCATGTTTTCTAATTTTTCAAACCTGAATAGCCACTGTTTATTTTTGAAAATTAAACAATATAGTTAGATTTACAGGCAATCTTAAATTGTATTTTGTATAATGTGGATCAGAAGAATATCTTAATGTCTACATGTATATACATTTTTAATGATACATGTATATAATTTTTTCCATCCTTCAAATCCTTTCATTTGAAGATATTTAGAAAGGGGACTTACCTGCCTGCAGTAAAACAGGTGCCATTGGCAGATCCAAGTGTCGAAAATACCACAAAGAGAGGAACTATCCAAGAGGCTGGATAAAGGACTCTATCTCCAAATGTCTAGGATATGGAATTAAAATTAATCACTTTTGTCCTTTAAACTACCATTTAGTATATTCAGTAATGTTAGAGTCTGTTTGTAGGCAAAGTAAATGGTATCTGAGCTATGTTAAAAACAAAACCGTGTAGTATATTTTGTGTAGTTATTAAAGAATGCTTTGCCACATAAAGACCTGGATTAATTCATTGACTACTATAAAATGGAGTATTATTGTCATGACATTTAAGACACAACAATTGTTGGAAACATTGGAAGACAGATGTAATAACTACACAGAAATTAAATTCTGTTAAAGACATCTGGTTTGGGATGTGTCTGCGAAGACAGAAGGAAGATGGCATTGCTGCAGAGCATTTTCCATACAACAAGCTGCTTTCAGCCTCTCTAGGAGTAACATTAGCAGTGACAGCATGACAGCCTGAGCCTGGGGGCAAACAAGAATGGGACAAACTCCCTCTGGTCCTTCACTGCATTTGAGTTTTCACCTGAGGTGTGGTATGTTACTTGTTGCTGTAGATCTCAGGTAGGTACAGTAAATTTGACCAGCAAATTAATTTGAATCTAAGTGTTTTTGACAGGTAGGTTTGGGTTTTTAGTTGTTTTGTTTTTTTAGGAAGTCAAGCATAAAGAGCTTTGGTTTTGCACAAGTCTGACATTAGTGATGTTTCTTTGTCGAGAAGTAGGATGCTCAAATGGTACTTACACCTGAATAAACCTCTCTGCACAGTGCACTCCTTTTGTTGTTCTGCCTCTGCTCAGTGCCAGCTCTAAGATTTTGTTAATTTACTCTGATCAGTTCAGTGCTAGTTGATGTGTATTGTTCAGATTTAAATTTAAGGGTGTATTGAAGAGGACTAGTTCTTATACAAGATTTAACTTCATACATTCTTTGCTGTACCTTCTGGTGCAGACAAGCTGCTGAAATGCAGAGAAGATCTAGATTTTAAAAGCTTTTATTTTAAAAAAAATTTAAGTATTTCAACATTATTGTACTTCTTCACTGTGCTAGACTATATATTTAAGCGCTTGTCACATACTGTTTATTTTCTCCAAAAACTAGCATTAGGAAAATTGTTGCAGGACCTCAACAATTGTTTCAGAGACATGGAAAATTTACTGAGTGGAACTGAAGGGATAGATGTATTTTTTATGGTTTCAGAAACTTACAAAATTTCTAATTCTACCTCTAAGAGTACGTCTTGCAAAAATATAAAAATTATATCTTCCGATTTTGTTATGGAAAGAAGCCCAAAAAGAATAAGGTGGAAGTGAATGATGGACTCTTTGCTATTTGTTATCTCCATAACAACAAACTTTGATCTACTGTCATTTGGCATGTGCTTCTTTCTCAGAAATACTGGAAACACTGAAAATGGCAATGCAACTGTCAGATGTTATTTCTCTTTCCATCTTTTTGATGCCTAGGAAAAGCAGTCACCCTCTAACCTGCAATGTTTTCAGAATGTTTGCTGAGGACTGCATTACTTTTGCTTCCTTCTTTTATTTCCGTTTGGATATGATAGAACTACTAAGGCATCACTGAAATTTTAGATTAAGAAATGATAGTAGATAACGGGGGAAATGGTGGCACTAACAGCTTAGGCTAAAATTAATTTTCTCTTACAAAAAATTAATGGAACTTGAGGACTTACATGACTTCAATGCACACAGCCTTCTTCAGATGTTCTATTACAAAATTAAGTAGCTTACCACAGCAACTGCCTGGGACTGCAGGAGTTCTGTTGAAGTCATTACGGTGAAATAGGAAATGTTTATCAGAACGTAACAAACCGTAACCAAGGGGATTCCAATAATTATAGACAGTGGTAGATTTCTAAAGAATGGAAAAGTAAGACTCCATCAGCATTGCTGTATCACTGGTACAGTTGTCATAGTAAACTGTGGATTCTTACTTTTCCTGATATGCTATTTCGGTGAATTTACTTTTTTTTCTTTTTTTTTTCTTTTTTTTTTTTTTTTTTTTTTTTTTTTTTTTTTTTTTTTTTTTTTTTTTTTTTTACTGTGGAGCTATGAAAATCAGGATTATAAAAAAGGAAAAATATAAATTATGCAAGGAAACAAAGCCTGCAATACAGGCTAATTATCTTTGTCTGTTATTGCTCAAACCTTGAATAATAGAATATTAGTGCTTTTAAAAAACAAACTAAAATAGACGCTTGTTTATAGAAAAATATATAGTGTTTGATTTGGTGCCAGTAAAAACACTGCTTTTCTTCATAGTTTTACCTGTAAGGATTTTTAAGTTCTTCTGTGATGTAATTGAGTTGATTCCTGGAAGGAAAAACATTCATAGAGTATTAGCAGTCAGTATTTAAATATGACTATACTATCATGTGAAGTGTTATTTCTCATGTTATTGTTTTCAATCTTTTCAGTTTAAAAAAAGAAAAAAAAATGTAAAATCAATCTTTTGAGTGGGAAAACTGCAGGACAAAACCTATGTGAGCTTCTTATCCAAAAAGTCAGCCTCTTGATTCACCATCTCTTTCTCATTACTCATTATCTCTAGTATCTCTGAGACTCTAAATCTTGGATAAAATATCCCAGAATAATCAAACAAAAATTTGTTTGATCTTAGATTTACAAAACTGCCTTTCAAGCTTTGTGGTATCTGAGTCCTTTCAAATAAAAGCACAAGTGTGCTGAGGGCCAAGAGTAAGGCAAGTCTGCTGGTGTTTTACAGTGGTTCTGTAAGTCATACTGTCTTTAGAAAACAGGCAGGAAAACCTTTTTAAGGAATATACCTATCTGAATTATAATTTCCAAATACTCATTTTTTGCTAGAGCATGTAGACCAATTGAAACAAAGTTTTTATATTCATCCACTTGGCAAATCTGAAGAGTTATTATTTACAGTTCAAAGGCAAATTTTCAAATGTTAGTGCCTGGTGGTTACATACACAAATAATTATTTAGGGATCAGCTTCTATGCCCTCTTAAAAAATCCATACGAATGCCTGAATTAGCAGATTTACATGCCTGAGTTGAGATACTCGAGCTTGGAAACAGAACCTAAAAATAATCTATTTAAAATAAATTCAGTTTCAAAAGCTTTTAAATGGGAATTGCGGTGTGGTAGATCAAGATTATATTATTATTTACTTCCAAAGTACAAACCTATATGCAGACTTTTGCAGTTTGTACATTTAAGAATAACAATGGATTTGTGTCAACAGAACACTATGCCAACTGATATTCCCTAAGAAAAAATCTGCAAGTTGAACCCTATAATTTCTGACACAATGTTCCTTTTTATGTTCTCCTGTACTAATCAAACACCACTACATATTTCACAAGAAATGGAATTTCTATTTTGTCTAACACAATGGAATTAAACTGTATTACATTCTCCTCATCACTACAGTATCTAAGCACCTTCAGAAGCAAAGCAGTAGTAGTAGTCCTGCCAGGATCTAATATATTTCCTTTCCTTAATAAACAGCAACTAAAAGAGGGTGGAGTTCTGGAGTTTTTTAACCAAACTACTGTTATTTTTCCAGAAGTCATCAAGACATTCTTAATAACAAGGCAGTTGTCAACTACTTCAGAGAGTTCTACAGGGAGAGAGTAAACCAGCTAAAGGCTGTTAAACTGTAACTGTTAAAGCTAATAAAGATTCCTTACCACCCATCATATGCCCAGAGTCCATTATAAAATGCCAAACTGATAGAGCCAACAGAGATTTTACTGTCCTTGAAAGAATCTTTGAAGTTTTCAGTTTTTCCTGCAAATAAGAGGAAGATTACTGATTAGTGTTGAAAACAATTCTTGTAATCCCCCCCACCAGATGAAAAAACATTCCAACATATGTCTCATGTTTTGAAACTTTTCACTAATAAAATTAATTAATGCCCTTTTGTATTCATTGATCAGTAGTGTTGCATTTCCCAAACATCCCCCTTCTCTAAAAGAAAATACCATAGTTTCCAAGACATGCAGAACTAAAACCCTGAATGAAGAGACTCAGGACTGTGCCTTATTACTGTCACTTCTGTCAGTGGGGAATTTTTTAAAGATCATAGCAAAAGCTAAAACAATTTTTTCAAATAACATATATTTTATTACCTTGTGCAAGGAGAACAATTCCACTTACAATAATGATTACGACAATGATCATTTTAGCAGCTGTGAGAAAATTCTGGAGGTAACTTCCCAGCTTCACACTCAATGAATTCACAATTGTAATTACCACTAAAAGAAATCAAATTATAAATGTTTGCACTGTTAATCAGAATTTAAAGAGAAGTTGTCCCTTCCCTTATTTACTGTACTGCTTTTCTGTCACAATTTTATCTATATTATATATAGTTTTTACTTCCTGTTTTTGGATAACTTTTAAAATAGTGAGGAAAAACAGATTTATGAAATATATTTTCATAGTACCTTTAATAAAAAATATTTTGAAGCTGCACGACATTCTGATAATAAAGAAATAGTATTTCCACACTTATTTTTCCTTTCTTTACCACTAGAGAAAAGCATTCCTTATACAGCTGTATCTATCTTAATGAAGAATAAAAACAACCTCAGACTAGCAAAAAAAAAAATTTAAACCTATCCTCTTTATGTTGTTTAATTAGTTATTGTGGGAAGGACTCACTGGTCTGTGTCTTAAAGATTTCTGGTGTCTTTATGAAGTTGAACCTAAGGAAGTTTCCGGGCACTGAAGTGCACCTATTGATGGGGCCAGACACAAGTCACTATGTAATTTTGGATCTTTTCTGTCTTAAAAAAGTGTGGCTCTTACCAATAGCAGCTGCTGCAAGACACTTGATGACAACTTGGGGCGGATCACAACCTGGATAGAAAGGAGCTGATGCGTACTCCGCAAAGCTGAGACAAATTATTGCAAATGAACTGGGTTTTGTAACCAGTAAACTTGTCCAAGAAAACAAAAATGCTGGAATTGGGCCAAATGCCTCCATAAGGTAAGGATATTCTCCCCCAGACTTTGTGATCATTGTACCAAGCTCAGCAAAACAGAGCGCACCTGAATAACAAGAAAAGCAGGTTTAGTTTGTACACTTTTGAACCTGGGACTGCTTGAACAGACTATCACTTTTTAATAGGCAGAAAGGTTAAGAAAATTGATCTATACAGTGCATCACTACTCTGTGTTTCTGTATATTTTATTGTATATGCAAAATAAAAATGTAGTTACTGGTGAGCAATTGAAAAAAATACCCTGAAATTATTCAGATGCAGCCTAAAAATTACTACCATTGATATTTAAGACTTCACCAAAACCAGTATAAACTAACATTCTGATTTCATTCCCTTTTTGTTTAAGAAATGAACACTATAAGAAGCATTTAAATGTGAACTGCACTGGCTATCAAACCTTTTGGAATCTTGAGAAAACAGACTTTTTGCACAATTTTGAAATAAATGTCTGCTAAGTTCAACATTAAAGTACATTGATACTGATATTGCTGTATGTGGCATTTTGAATTGTTTTTCTTGTATGCTGCCCTGCTTGACACAATGCTCAAAAATTTCTTTGTTTTACTTCTTGAAATATTTTGAGGTGCTTATTGCAAAATTTTCAGATAATAGAATTAGAATTACGGAAGTAGAAAGCTTGCAGAAAGTACCTGGCTCACTACCAGTAAATTTCACATATTGCCAGCTATTTAAGTAGAAGACTATTCTCTTTATTACAGTCAGTGGATGAAGCAGGAAAATCTAAAACTTTCTTTCAAAATACATTGAGTGTGATTTACAATTTTAAAACTTAATTTGTCTTCTATAAACACCCCATTTTGAATTTATGATTGAGTACTGCTATGCACACATGCAGCAGGAATTAGCTGATTTTGGTCTAGGTGCTATTAACTAATTTGTGAAATGAGAGTAGAATGAAGAAACAACAGATATAAAGATTGAAGGCAAAGATTGAGATACTTTTTTGAATCCTTTACCTAATGTTGCCAGAACTCCACAGCCTGCCCAGACTATTAAACAGGGACCCACAGCTTCAACATTGGCAAGCACTGATTTTGGAGAAACGAAGATACCTGAGCCAATAATTGTACCAACAATCATACAGATTCCACTAATGAGGCCCACCTTGAAATAAAATGAGACGTTTTTGTAAGCAGTTTGTAGTAATTCACCAATTACTTCCCAATATTATAGAACAACAGTAACTGTCATTACTGTCTTACTTTTATTGGCTTTCAATATATAGTTCTATAAAGAAATACATTAAACAATTTTGCAAAGTTTCAGTCTTTTTTCCAAGATCTGAATGTACCCTGTGGTGTACTCCTGCTATTTTCAAAAGTATATCTATTTGTGTTTTGCCTGCCTATTTCCTTTATTAAACTGTCTTTTGGATTATGTGAGTCTCAAATACAACCTTGAATGGGTGAACTTGCCCTTCCTCTCTGATTAAGCAATGATATTCTTTTACAAGCATGATTCTTGATGAATTCTGAATTTTCTAAGATTCAGAAATTGTCTTTCATGAATGGGGGATGTTTGGGGTGTTTTTTTGGTGTTTTTTGTTTGGTTTGGGTTGGGTTGGGTTTTTTTCCTTTGTTGTTGTTGAGCAGATGTTTTCCTTTCCTTGCTTTAAGTATTTGTGCCTGAGAATTGTGTTGATACTGCTAGGTGGTGATAAGATCCTGTTCTCCTAAATTTGTAGTGACCTACAATATTACATGAAACCACTGAAATTGAGGCATGTATTACTAAAACAAGTGGCATGGGCTACTTAATATTTTCTGATAGCTATGGTTACTCTAATAACAGCAGTATTTTTGCAGTCTTGGCACCAAACTAAAACCACATAGATAATTTTTCCAGGCTACTTAAATTATTTAAGAGAAATACCACTCTCTCCTGAGAGGAAGTGACACAACTGTTTTCTAAAGCATCCATAATTTTCTGGAGGAGACAGATTTTCACTTGTCTTCAAGCACCAGTGCCTGTTTTCTGGCAATAAACACTAACAAACGTTCAGAAACAAGGAGCTGGCCAACCAACTACAACTTCTGAAAAGTACATGTGGAAAAAAGTTTATGAAATGCCTCAGCTGATCAACTTAGAACAAGTCTTTGAATTATTTTTATATCTGTTAAGTTCTACGACATATTCTTGTTTGTATCAGAGCTAATTAACTAGCAATAACAGTTTCTGAAAATGTAAACCAACCACATTGTTGAGATATTAGCATATTTTTGCTAAACAGGGACACAGGTTTTTGTATGCTGATGCATACACACAAATATTCCCTTCTGCCTCCCTCTGCCAACCCCTCACACACGGACCAAAGAGAGAAAAGAAAAAGGTTTGCCTGCTTTTGTAAGTTCATCCTTTGGGGTTCATGACTCAAAGTGGATTGACTGTCCTCTCCTCCTTTGTCCTCTCTTTTTCTTCTCTTCAAGCTTTCTTCACCCATTTGTTTTCCTTGTTGAAATTTCTAAGGAAATAAAAACAAAATCTTAATCCAGCATGTTACTGTTGCTTGAATTTTGCTAATACATGTGGGTACAAAATAGTACAGGTAAATAATATCAGAAAACAAACACATACACTCACTCATAGGCAAAGCACTTCCATCAAACTACCTACTCAGAGAAGAAAACAAAGAGGAGAAGTTATGTCAGCTTCACCTCTTCCGTCTGATTTGCTGTGGATTTTGATTATACCCACCTGGCAAGTGAATGTCTGTGTCTTCAGTTGCAGATTATATTCAGTTTCGAGGATATCCTTACTGGAACAATCAAGCTTTTACAGCCAGTCCTTCCTTTGAATTCCTCTGCAGGTCCAGGCAGATTTTATCTTCCTTCCAAAAGTTAGCCTGTTTTCTTCTTATCTGGCAGACCTTCTTTCCGTTCTTCGTTAAATTAGGCCTTGCCTCAGTTCCTTGGAGATGGAGTCTGTTAAACAGAGTGTGGGGTACTATAATTACCTATTTAGCAGCTCTTTGCCTCAGAAAGGGTCACCAGTCTTCTCTGTGTTGATTCAGGGTGAATGTCTTCCACTCAATGTTTTGTCCTTTTTAGAACTGGAATGTAAAGTGTTCGTTTTCAGATTTAAATTTAGACTTACAATTTTCCCCCCTAGTATTGGTCTAAAATACAATCTGAGACAATGAAGGAAATTGATCAGGTTAGGTCCTGAGTCTCTAAAGATTAAATCAGAAGTCTCTTCTCTCCTAAGAGACTCTACAACTATAAGTACTTGAATTTGAATGCTGAAGATCCTTATGCTTTTATACAGATGGTAACTCTGGAAGCCATCATGTTTAGGCAAGATAAGTTGGGGTTCTTTTGTAAATTAAGTAGTAACTGGCTACAAAAGCCTGCAGCATTTTAAATTGACAGGACACCTATCTCAGTACTGCTGGACTTCAGAAACATTTAGGATACAAAGACATCAATTTTGAATTAAAGATTTATTTTAAGAATCATAATGAATCCAACTTTTAAGATTAAACCTATGATAGAAAACTGCACTCATGAAGAATGCAGGGCTTGAGTGACTGAACTTCATTGTAGCTTTGTGCACAACTTTGTGTCTCTCTTTTAAAGTCATGCTTCAATCGTTACCTTTAGCAATTCTTGCTTTCACTTACCTTATTTATTTGTATTTGCTTGGTGTTAATCGGGTCCAGGAATCCTTGTCAAGTGCACTTCTCCTGTTAGATTTCCCAGTCAGTTACAAGCAAAGCACGTCCACGTCTAAAAACAGAATATGCAGGAGCAGCAGTTTAAGTACAGAGGTTATAAATAGGTAATCATTAAACTCATTCTCTGCCAAGTTTTGAGTTAGGAACCACAGGTAAACCGATATTCCAATTACTTTATCTTTAAAAACATGCAAATCCATCTTTGTTCCATTTGTAAGAATGTTTGTCCAGTGTCTAAGAAGTGTATTACTTAGTGGGAGTGAACCATAATTTGGAGAGTCTATTTGGATGATTATAGCAAGCAGTTGCTAATTTAGAAATGCTTTGGAAAGATAACCTTGAAGTTGTCATATTATGGATGCATTAAAGCCATGTGTCCAGATGTTATTTGAATCCTATTAAAGATAGTTGACGTTTTTATCTGAAGACGGTAGAGAAGCATGAGCAAAAATATTTCCTTTGTTTTTCATTAACCTGAGGCAGCTGAGTGGGCAGCTTGTGTTCCCTTTGCTTGCAGTTACAAATATTTCCCATTTTTGTAAATATTTAAAGATCTTGCTTCGGTGAAAAATGTCATTCTCTGTTTCGATGCAGTTGTATATCCAGGAAAAAGAAGTAATATTATCCTGAATTCTGTAATAAGGTAACTGCTTTCATTTGAGCTGGTCATCCCTAAAACACTTGCAAAAAGGCCCTTAATCATGTTAATCACTTAATTGTTTTTAACAATGTAGTTGTACAACTCCTTTGCTGTATGACATTCAAATCAGTAAGTCCTGACGAAATCCCTCCAAATGCAGCTGAGTTTTTCAATAAATATCTACTGTTAAAAGCCAAAAGATGTTCAGGTACCAGTTCCAGATGTTAGCATTTAACATTTGTTGCCTTGTTGAGAAAAACGGGCAGTACAGGGCTGGAAATAAGACCAAATTGTTGGGCCTGTGTATCAACAAAACTATCTAAGCACGATTTGACAACTGTTTTCCTCATTTTTTTAAAAAAACCTTTTAAGCACGCAGGATTGATCAACAGGAATTCCCTCCGCAATGATGATGTAAATCTGTGACTAAAAATGAGCTCTTAAGAACATGTGAAACACGTGTCAGTTTATATTTCCCATGTTTACTGATGGTTGAGCCAGACTGTGCTGGGAATGTTTTTCTCCAAGACTGAGGTTGCAAAGTAATGTTGGTACAGGCAACAAAATCAAAACCATACTTTTTTGTCACTGGATTTTCCTCTCTTTGTTTTTCTTGTTTAATTCTCACAGAAATAGAGTTAAGATACAAGAGAAGCTCTTTCATCCTAAATAGTTTCCTATTAAAAAATTACCACAGTAAGTATGGCCAGACAAAAGTTGTGGGTTTTTTGCCTACAGATAAAGAGAATAAAACATGTTAAAATTATAGTCTTGCTACAACCACATGAAAAGGCATGTATAAACAATTTATTCCTTTTTCAGCAAGTTTTACAAGGACTTTTAAAATATTTTTCATGGTAATTGTGACATATGACTAAATTAACCAATGTTTTCATATACTTCAATTTCACATGCCTAACTTGGGATCAGATATTATGTAATGTCCTTCTGTGTTCCTTATTTTGATAGTTTTGAAATGAAAGTTCATAATCTTATCATACCTGTGTTGTTCCTGAAATGCCACAGAGACTATTTCAAACATGAAAAGGAAAAAAAGAAGGAGGCCGGTGTCATACTATGGGGCTAACACTGTCCCTTGAAATGAAGCAGGCACATCTTTCACATCATCTCTACCCTGGAACTTACAGACCAACCAAAAAAAAAAAAAACCACCAAACCAACAAAAAAAAAAAAAAAAAAAAAAAAAAAGCAATTTTGGGTGAAAACATAATGGGGTATGTAATCTTTAATGTTCTGTTAAGTAAAGTTTTGCTGAGGAATTTTTCTTAGATTTAGTATAGGCAATCTTTGAATTTTTTTGTGTAGATGTATGTGTCAGTTGTCTTTTCTTTCTCCTTCAGATCTGTACTCCATTTTGTTTCTTCAGATTCCATAAAAGCAACATTGCAAATATGTGGTTTGAGTTTTTGCCTAAGCAACTGGTTTCTTTAGTCAGCCTGGAATGTCTATCTGCAGAGTTCCCACCTGTTCAATAGGTGTCTTAAGTCTCTGCAGTGATTTGACCTTAACTACTCTGTGTTTCTTTATAAAAATAGAAAAGTACTTTCATTTATTGTCTAGTTTTGTTTTAGAGGTTACTCTTCTTGCGGTGCTGTAAACCTATTAATGATTTTTTATTTTATCAGCAATCCTTTTTTCCTCAGCCACTGCAGGAAAAAAAAAAACACATTGATTTTAAGGATTCTAATATTATTTTCTTCATAGACAAGAGAAATGACATTTTACAGCCATGGGAAAAGAATCCTTCCCTCTCAAATAGATACACAGATGAAGACATGAATGAGTTCAAATTCCAAGGGACTAAGAGACAAACACTTTGAGGGCTGACCCTATTTAAACACTGTAGTTTGAACCTTTTCAAAGGCTATTTACCAATTAAATTGTAAAAAGTAATTTTCAACTTTGATTCGGGAAATAGCAAGGGCACAATATATAATACACCTTTTATTATCCTTAGTTACTAATAATAAAGATTTATGTTTGTTAGGGTTGGTATTTATTGCTTGCAGTAATGCATGTTCTGCTTTGACCAATACTAAAACAAATGATAAGGATCTTATGATAAGGATAGCTTAGCAGTATCTCAGAGTGGATACTTTCCATTCTAACCTTCCTGCTTACAGGTTATTTAATTTTAATGAGAGGACCAGTGTGTTTCCTTGCATTTGGTCTTCTTTAAATCTGACCATTAATAAATGTATTCTAAAATTTGATCTCAGTACTGTCATCCTTTAAATATTTTTTTCTAAATAATTGCAGGTATGCTGCAAGTGGAATATAAATAAATGGCATTATTTAATAGCTGTGGTGATGCTGGGATAGGCTACTGGTTTGCAAGATCTTTTCACCTTGTGGAAGTTGGTAGGAAATATTAGGTGACTGTAGTTTGTAATACAACTGCTTAATAGACTATAGCTCTTAACAGAATATATGGGGTTTAAATACCTGCATTTTTTCCCTACTTAGTTCTTGGTTACAGTGTAATCGGTTTTTCTTCTGTGACAAGTAAGGCTTTTGAAAGGATATTCAGGTCTGCTAAAGGTTTTGTCCTAGACCTGCCTGAATAGTGTGGAGTCTTTAATCCAACAAGAGATTTCTTTCTGTATCATGTTTTTTTTAAGAAGAGCTGTTCAGAGACATTAATAAACCTGTAGATGCTGAGTATGTCATTCTATCCAAAAGGTCACCAAAAAAATCAAGAAGTCTCTTCCTAAGGATGTTCTAAAGGAATTTTGATGGCCTCTAGAGAAAATTAGCTTTAGTATGTCAAACTAGATTTTTTTCAAAGATTGCCAGGCTCTTAACAGTCCTTCAAAGTCTGATCAGAATCAATGGCTTTTCTGATAAACAACCAACTCCTCGTGTTTTCCTCTTTTAAAAACAAAGCCTGACTTTGATCTCCTTTCTGAGTCCAAAACTCAGGTTGCATTCTAATTGCCTTCCACCAAGGAGGGGTAACAGTTAACATTGGTTTGAAAGACATATCTGCCTCGTGCCCTTCTCAAGCTGAGGAAGGAAACACTGAATATTGAAGCATTCCACTGAGGCTATGATGTTCTGTGCTACTTTTGAAATTTCATTTTAATTTGATATTTATCAAAACCAAATATTTCAGGTATAAAACAATTCTAATAGCTAAAACATATTTCTTTCTATATTTCATATCTGAATATGTGCTTATATAGGTATGTTGAAATAAATTTAGTACAGAAGAACTATTTTCTAAAAATATCTGGAGAGCTCATTCCCTGAGAAACTGCATTTTTAAACATAAGGAAACCTTCAAAGTGCATCTGCTTTTCTAGATTCAAGCTGATTGACCCCACAGAGTTTTTACCATACTTACTGACACTAGATTTGCAGAGAAAGATCAGTGCTTGAACTCTCCTAAATGCAAGAGCCATGCCTGCCCAAGGAAGGATTTGCAGTCCCGAGGGAAAAGCTCTTAGAACTACTGATGCAATGTGCCAGGATAGCGGCATGAATTTTTCATGGTGAAAATGTCTTAGGAGATCCTCTGTTCTGAGCTGATCTCCTGGCCTGAAAAACAGCAACTTTCTAGCTTGAAAAGAGAATTAGGAGAAAAGAAAACAGCTGGGTTTAAACAACTTCTTAATGGTCAGGGGAAATTTTCTCGAAACTGGAAAAAAAGATAAGGTACATCAGTGCTCTGTCAGTTCACATAACATTGGTACACACTGACTTTAATGTGACTGCTGAGTGTCAGACTCCCCCTGCTATCTACACAAACAAAACACAGAGTATGAAGTGCTCTGTTCTGACAGTGGAGTAAGAAGTAATGCTACTATTTTAGCTGTAGTTGGCAAATGCATTGGAACTACTGGGATTTGCTCCTGTCAGGAAAATTAATCCACAAACACCAGAGGTTTATGTCCAAAAAGGAGAGAGAGGACTCCTGTAAATTTATTTGAGTAAAGGGAGAGGCCATGGGGCATTTCCCCTGGGGTCCCTCAAATTTTTGGAGGAAGCCCCCTCCTTTTTATCCCAATTTCCTGACTGCATTTCCCTCTCTCTTTCCCCATTGGCTGAGGTACTTGAGAGGTACAGACTCCCTGAAATACCTCCATACCTAAGATTCCCTTCTAATGTATAACCCCCCATTTTGTCTTTTCCATGTGTCACTCAGTGGAATTCCTTATGGAATTCATGGTTCTTCCCATTGTTTCTTTCACCTCTCAGTATCCAATTGTATTTATCAGCAGACCAACTGTTTGTTTGTAAAGACAAATCTCTCATTCCATTCATCAAGCTGTAGAATCCTTCCCATTGTCTCTTCTATCTCTCAGTATCCAGCTTTATTTACCAGTAGACCCACAGTTTGTTTGTAAAGACAAGTCCCTCATTCCTTTCACTCTGAATTCTCCTGTGGTTTTGGTTTTGAAAAGGTGATAGCAATGTTTGCTTTTTGAATATACAATCACATTATTTATTCCAAATTATGGAAAAATATGTTCAGTTATTATGGATGGAATATGCTCTGTAAATTCATCAACGAAACTTGAATGTGACTACAGTTCCACAAATCCTGAATTGTTTTCTTTCATCAATGAAACTTGAATGTGACTACAGTTCCACAATTCTGAATTGTTTTCTCCTTTTCTTGATGGAAGAAAGGAATGGAAGAAAGGAATGGAAGAATGTTTTTATGTTGGCTTGTGAAAGGAAGCTGAAACTACTTCATGGTTTCAATTTACCAACTGGAAGATCTGGAAGATACTGTAAGTGGAAAGCAGGTGCAATATAACAGTCAAGATGTTCTGTCAGCTGTGGTCAAGGGAAAATAGCAAGATGCTGTTGTCAGGTGGTTAACAGAAAAAGGATAAATTGGCATGGGTAGTTATTGTACTAGAATAAAACAGTCAATTTCTTTAGTGTTGTATCATCTAAATTTAGCATAGTATCTATGAAACAAAGCAGAGTTATCTATGATTTTAAAATTCTCATAAGTTACACGCCTTTAATGAAACATCAGCTGGCAGCAGCAGCCCAGTAAATCCTCCTATAAAGGCATTTTTTAGTCATCCTCGATTTTCTGTAGTGTGCTGAAAATTACACCAAGCATGGGAAAGAAATGAGAACAAGTGTGCCACCTTCATGAGACACAATAGTTAGAATCAGAAAAAGCTTTTGTAGCTCTTCAGTTATCCTGTATAGAAGACATTCTGAAAGCTTTGAATTCAGGCTTGAGAACATCAAGCAGGATTCCAGGTCCTCTGGAATGTGTGGAGTTATTTCTATGCAAATCATGCCAGCTGGAGAGAAGACAGCAGACCTTTATTTGGCTGATTGCCGCAGGAGGTACAAGCTTTAAAGGTTTACAATATCCATATAATGTCCACAGAGTACACAGGAGGTTAGGTAACAAGTGCTGAGCGTGCGTGACAGAAGCTCTGCACCCTCTGCCTATTTCAGCATTTTGAGTTCCTTAAGGCAGTTGTACAGGTCAGATTGTGCTTTTGATGTTACTTTCTTCCATGAACTTGATCTCATTACTTATTGTGGTTCAAAGGTTACTAAAAGTAATTTATTTCCATTCCTGATGTTTAAAGAAAAATGAAGAATGATTACAAGTTTTATTTTTCTCTTCCTTACTTTTCCCACATATTCTGGGGGGTTTTTTCGGTGCATTTTTCTCCCATCTGTTCCCTGGAAACAGGACAATGCTTGGAGAGGGCATTGCCTGAGACAAACGGGGCAGTTAGGAAACAAAAGCTGCATCAGGGTGTGGTGACATTGCACTGGAGCAGTCCTGGCTGGGGGCCCACTGAGGGTGATAGCAAGAGGAAAAGGGTGAAGGGGCTGCCCCGTGAAGGGGCTGCCCCGTAGGTTTGGCTGGGTTTGGCTTTTTCGGGCCATTGAAGAGAGGGTGTCTCCATGGCTTGCATCAATGAAGCCGTTTGATTGAACACACTGCTGGTTTATAGACCTTTCAAGCATGAGCTAAAAATAACTCCTTGCCTAAGCAATAACAACCATAACGAGCATATCTATATTTATTAGTAATGTTGCTTAACTCTGGACTAGCACAGACTTGCACAGGCCTGTACTGTCTGGCGTACATGCATGCATACATATATACATACATATATGCATACTTACATACATACACACAAACACCCTGGTCTATTCCTCCTTCAGGCTCCTGCCTTTGGCTTGCCAGGGCTTGTGGCCCTCTAGCACATCTACTTCTGTCATCAGTTCAGCAGTGCTTTGAGCCCTGCTTCCCAGCTGCATTCCCACATGCCTGGCCATGTTTGCAGGTTTGGGGGGTGCAGGGGATGCAGGGGATGCAGGTTTGCAGGAACCCTTTCCCTGTTTCCCTGCTCAGGACCGGAGCGTGCGGTGCCGAACACTGGGTCTGGCTCCTGCCGGGCGCTCTGCCCGCAGCACGGCCCGCGGCCACTCCTGCGTGCTGCACTCCGAGACCCCGGCCTGCTGCGCTTTTCCTGCACTGCCAGTCTGCTTAATTGTTTTGTTTCCCAGATGTCTGGGGGGTTCCCGTAGGGGCCACCCCTGCAGGGTGACACGGCAATGGCTGCAGCCTGTGACTCACCGTGGCCTACTGCGACCTCCGTCCCTGCCGGGCCGCCATTACCCTGCACAGAGGCGGGCCACAGCGCCCCCTGCAGCCCGGGGCAGTCATGGCAGGGCCCTACCCGGCAGGGAGCCACCAGCGCCCCTGCTGGCCGTGCCTGGAACTGCACCGCAGGGGAAAGTGCTGGAAGAGCAGGGACAGACCTCATCGGGTTGTCTGTCCTTGGTTGTTGCTGCCATTGTTTGTTTGTCTTGTTATTTATGTATACATATATATTAATAAAGAACTCTTATTCCTTTTCCCATGTCTTTGCCTGAAACCCTGTATTTTCAGAGTTATAATAATTTGGAGATAAGGGGGTCATATTCCGCATTCCAGGAAGGTTCCCACCTTCCTTGGCAGAGACCTGTCTTTTAAAGGAAGACACCATGCTAATTTGAAATCTATAGCTTTGTGTTTCCCAGAGGTTCCCTCCAAAGATGACACTACAGTCAATGTTATCAGATTATTAGCTTGCTTATCCTTTAGCAGTATATCAGTTTTGTATGTAGTAGCAAGGAGTAGAGAAAATTAAACTGGTCAATGGCTAGTCCTGGGCAATACTAGGGCTAAGGGATTTAAAGAAAAGTAGAAGCAGAGGAAGTCTGGTCACTAGTAGGAGTTCAGCAGGGACTCTTCAATATGTTCATAGAGAATTTGGATCAGGACTCAAAGGGATATTAAGCAAGTTTGTGATTGACACTAAATTGGGAAGAGCTGTTGAATCCCTTGAAGGTACACCCTGGACAAATTAGAGAGCTGCGCAATCACCAATTTATGAAGGTTAAATGGGCAAGTACTGCATTCTCCATGTGGGATGGGGCTAACCTGCATGTATAAATTGACTAGGGAATGAGAGGCTGGAAAGCAGAATCACAAAAAGGGGCCTGGGGATCCCCACCAATGGCAAGTGGAATATGAGTCAGCAGTGCCCTGGCAGCCAGGAGGGACATCCCTGTCCCGGGGCATCAGGCCCAGCACTGCCAGCCGGGCCAAGGAGGGATTGTTCTGCTTCTCTCTGCATTGAGGCAGCCTCACTTCGAGTGCTGGGGGCACTTTGGGGTGCTACACAATATAAGATATAAAGCTAGGAAAGAGTGTGCAAAAGAGGCTATGAAGATAGTGAAGGGTCTGGAGGGGAAGTTGTATGAGGAGTGGCTGAGGGCATTTGGTTTGTTCAGCCTGGAGAAGACGAGAAGGAAGGGCAGTGGAGGGGCAGGTAGCAATCTCTGCTCTCTGTGACCAGTGACAGGACCCAAGGGAACAGCATGACACTGTATCAAGGGATGCTTAGGTTGGGTATTAGGAAAAATGCTCTTTCCCCAGAAGGTGGCCAGGCACTGGAACAGGCTTCCAGGGCAGTGGCCGTGGCTTCAAGGCTGACACAGCCTGAGGAGCATTTGGACAATGTTTTCAGGCACAGGATGGGATTGCATTTCCATCATTTCTGAACTAAAGAAATGGTTTAAAATAAGAAGAAAATAATCTGTTAGCAGTGAAAGATAAAGAAGAGCCACTACAAACCAATCAATTTAGAGACATTTTGTATGTTTTGGCAGTCAATCTTTTCAGTTTCAGAATATCAAAAACTGAGGATAATTGCAGGAGGTGCAGTTAAGGACAGCATTATTATTATAACCAAATGTTTAACAGCATTATTATTATAACCAAATGTCACAAAGGACAGTATTTCTGAAATTCATTATACTTTATCAGAGCAACAGAAAAAATAGCTTTAATAAAGGGGTATCAGGCAGACAGGCCTGAAGACAAAGATGCATTTCATCATAGTGTGAAACACTAAACTGATCAGCAGTTCTTGGGTACAGCCACCAAGGATTTGTGATAAGTGATGAGGCAAGGCAGTATTATACTTTCTGGTTTTGCATGACCTGATTTTTGGTAGCAGGAGGGCCACAGAGGTGACTTCTGTGAGAAGCTGCTGGAAGCTTCCACCACATCCAGCAGAGCCAGTCC
>VZUI01060129.1:0-25363 GCA_013401135.1 Cettia cetti | reverse complement strand
TATTGATGATTGTTTTTCCCCTTTCTTTTTTTTTTTTTTGTTTTTTTTTTTTTGTTTTTTGGTTTTTTTTTTTGTTTAAACATAAATGCAAGCTGGGATAAAGCACCTAGCTAAGCAGAAAAGGACCTCTTGGAGTCAGATATTTGTGCAAGGCAATACAAATGATATACAGTCACTTTGTAGTCGTTGGCTCTTTAATTGAGCAGACTGATGTGCTGGGCTCACAATGGATCTCGGGAGCAGCCTGGGAACGAGGTGCTCTTATTTTGCTTCTCAAAGGCGCCCATTTGAAGTGCAGGTGAGCACAAACCATTTAAGAAATAATTGGTCTGACCCAGCTCTGGAGTAGCCGTTTTGGCAGCAGTAAAGGAGGTGTTCCTCGGGTGACAGAAGACAATGAGACACGGATACAGAACACGAGATTTGCTCTGAAAAATACCCAGTGCAAAAGGGAGGGTATAGAACACAGTAAATGCTCTAAAAAAACTCAGCCCAATGCAAAAAGGAGGGTATAGAACACAAGAATTGCTCTAAAAAATACTCTTACTCAGCTCAACGCAAAAATAAGGGTACAAAACACAAGATTTGATCTAAAAAATGCTCAGCTCAGTGCAAAAGGGAGGGTATAGAACACAATATTGGCTCTAAAAGATACTCAGCCCAAAAAAAGGAGGGTATAGAACACAATAAATGCTCTAAAAAATACCCAGCCCATTGCAAAAGGGAAGGGGAAAATCTGCAAAGGAGGGCTGTCCTTTTTAGTTCTTCTGCAGGTCCTTCTGCTTCATTAGCCAAATTTCAGTGCCTTTCCATCTTTCCCAACTGTTCTTTAAAAACAACAGTTTCATTTATCATTCCCAGCCCTGCCCATGACCCAGCCTGGATCACTGCAGCTTCCCAGTTTGCCTTGTTGCACTTTTCTTCAAGTCCATCCACAAGTACAACTCATTTAATTCCTCATTTTGGCTCTTCTCTGCCACCCTTCCCTTCAACAAAACTGCCAGTGTTTCCTTTAAATGCCATAAAACTATTTTCCCACTTAAGAAAATTTATACTGTGATCTTCCCAAGGGGAGAAAAAGAGAGATTTTAAAGAGCAGATAGTGGCTGTTGATGCTTTAATCCAGAGGTCAGATCCAAGTGAATAAATGTGGGCAACACCACCCTGGTGTGGCAAAAATCTGCTGCCCCAAAACGTGTGCAGAGGGAAATCCTTCTTTTTCCTCTTCTCCTGCGGAGCTGCACTTGCCACAGGAGCATCAGTTATTCCCATTTCCCCTGCTCCTGTTAGAGGCTGCTTTGAATGGGGAGCTGTCATAATTTGGATTCTTTCAATGTTTTGTATTCATCTAAAAAGCAGCACCAAGGTGTGGGATTTAAAATGCTTTCACTCACATCTTTTAGGATGCTGTAATAAAGAGTTGCTTCATAACATGTTCAAGGTCTATTAAATAAATGCACTGAAGAATTCCTGTTCCCTCTGAAATGGGCTTGTCAAGCTAATCTAATTTCAGTGTCTGCACATGGAAGGTGTGCTATTTTCTCCTTTCAGTGATTTCAAAAATTAATAATTAAACTTTCCTATTTTTACTTAATAATCAGTGCAAATTACTGCACTTTTCTGCCTTTGTGTTTTATAATATTATGGTAATTATTGCTGTGTGTACCTGGATGCATAACATGCTGAAAACATTTTTATCAAATCATTGGAAGAAATTGCTGAGCCAGTTCTCCAGCCTGGAGAACTCCATGGGCCCAATTTCCTGCTAAATCCTGTTTATTGTGAGGTGCCAGCCTGTCCATGGCTTAATCATGGAGAATAATCCAGATATCTCTTTATTGTACTGTGGAAAATGATATTTTTTAATGGCTGCAGAGAGTCTGAGTTTCCTAATTTCCAAAATTTGCTTCCTTTTTTGTGTTTTTTTCAAAGTGGGGTTTGTTTACAGCCTGCTCCATGAGGGCACCCAGCACCTCTGGGAAATCTCAGCAAATCCCAGATTTCTCCCTCCTCCAGGTGTGATAATCAAATTTGGCTGAGGTAGGAATCTTGCACTACATATTTGGATTTTTTTTTTTTCCCTCACTCACCTCTGAGGAAATAGAACATCAAAGCTGTTTTCCCCTCTCTTGTGAGAGAATTCTCATGGATGGATGCTTTGCCTTCCCTCTTCTCAAATTTGGGGGTTGGTGATACGTGTACCTTTTCAAAACAAATAAATTCTGCCTCTTTGGGGAATCTCACGGTTCATTTCCCCAGTTCCTGGGGAAGGTAGGACAGTTACATAAGTGCTCACTGCTGAGGGATCTCACTCCTGCTTCCCGTGGAGAGCAGTGGTCACTGAGACAGGATTTACCAATAAAAACATTTTATTTTCCTCTAAAACCTGCTGGGATCTGTGCTCATATTCCAGCCTTTGGGTTACAGAGCCATCCTTCATTCAAGTGAACATTCCAGCATCCAGGATTATTTAAAATTATTATAATGCACCATTAGTAATGACTGATGGCAGCCTTTAAGTCCATTTTAGATTTTTTTTTCCCAAAAAAAAGTTTGTACACCTTCAGAAATTTCATGTGATTATAGTTTCCATAGGCTATAAAATCCTAAAGCTGGCTGTGGCTATGAAACACTGTAATATTATGTGATGTTTCTATCCTAATGATATATTTATATGATTCTATACTGATATTTAATATTATATGCTCTTTACTTAAAATTAACCAGTCAGGGAAGCCTCTGAAAAAGGAAAGATCAGCTCAGGTTGATCAATTTGTGGTTATTGAGTGTCTGTGTGATCACTATTAACAAAATCCCCAGGAAAACCTCGAGAGAAGGGAAAAGTGGGAGGGGAATGGGCTGAAATGCAAACTTTGTGCCGAGGTGAGTGACATTTATTAAAATCAGCCCCAGTGACAGGAGCAGGAACGCTGCAACTGCCCTTTTAAAAACTTCCTGTGGAAATTGGGCCTGATTTGAATTGCTGGGGACAAATAGTGAGGACTTAGCTCATGCTGTGTTTCACAGTTGAATTTTTTTGTTTGTTTGTTTGTTTGTTTGTTTATTTTCGGCCTCCCGATGTCTTGACCAATTAGATGCTTGGGTGCAGAGTTTGTTTTTTTGAGAGAAAAATTTAATTATCAGGGAAGATGGGTAGTGGGTGAAACAAATCAGCTTCTGCCAAGATGCTCCAGTTCATTACTGAGAAATAGTCACCCTGAGTGTGTGCATTTACAGCGTGCTGCCCTACAGGGCTGATCAAAATATTTTCAGGCTTTGCTGGAGTGAAACAGCCTGGAAATTTAGGGGGATTTACTGCAGAAAACTCTGGGAAAATCATGAGCAAACTTAGCTAATCCCAAAGTGTTTCTGGTACCTTTGTTGGTGATAGCTGGGAATTGGTGACAATTGAACAGCAATAAACTTTGTGTATGAATATTCTTCCTATAAAAAACCCTATTTTTCCTAAGGGAAAAAAAATCTCTTATTTAGGATCTGCTGCTCTCTTTATTGTGTTTCTCAGCCTTTTTTTTTTTTTTTTTTTTTGAGTTTGAAGGGATGTTAAGGTGCCCAGTGAGGTTGTATAGGAAAATTGCACTCGGCTTGAGCAAAATCTGCTACTGGATGGTGAAAATACCTTGGGAATTGGGCAGGAATCTGCAAGGTGGTGGTGTAGTAAATGTTGAGGCAAAAATATTTGTTTCAATGGTTTAGGAGGAGTCTCAGTACAGCTGCTCCACAAACACTTCAGTTTTAGGGAGTTGAGCTTCCCCCTGTCTGAGGAAAATGAGGATTGGGTGGGAGAGGGGGTTTTGTGCCTCCTGAAATACCTGGAGATCCTCAGCTGCTGAGCATTACTGACGTACAAAGATTAAGAATAGAAATTTCCTTCTTTCCTCTTCAAATCTGGCTCTTTCCTCATGTTAGAACCCCCAAACTAAGAGCAACCTTGAATTAGAGAGGAAAAAAAAGGAGTAGGGAAATAATCTACAGGGAAAACTGCCAAGGTATAGTCAGGGTTTAACTCTGTTCCCATAAAATTGGGAATAAACTTCTCTTGCAGTTGGTGGGAGTTAAACACAAAAAAAAAATCTTAAAAAATAAAATACTGGCCTCGATCTACCACAACTTTGGTAAAATTCTGTTTATTATTTTTAAAGGATAACTTTAAAATTCTGTTTATTATTTTTCAAGGATACCTGCTTGTTGTGGCAACAGGCTGGGCCTGCTTTGTGTGCAGTGTTCTGCTGCAAAGGTGTTTTTCTCACACACTGATCCATTTGGAAGGCCTGGTTTTTGGGGTGTTTCAGAAGTTGAAAGTTTATTTCTGTGCCTGTTTTTGTGTCCAGGTTATTGGTTCACATGCAAGCAGGAATGAAACAAATATTGTCAATTCAGAAATATTTTCAATTCGATTCAAACCCAATTCAGATCTGCCTGCTCTGTAAAGAAGGACTCAAAACAGAGAGAGAAAACCTCCAGTGTCAGCCCTCCCCTCTGAAAAACCCAGCCTTCCACACAAATATCTGATTTGCAAATCAGATGCGAGAGGGGCTCTTATTAACTAGTTAAATATCAAGGCTGGAATTTTCATAAAAGGGCAATTTCAGAGCTCATTTGTGTGTGTAATTATTGTGCTTGTGAGAGCAGCCCTGCTGAACGTGCACATAAATGTCACCTCAGGTGCCTGATGGGTCACGGCCACGCTCCCTCCCCACGCCTGGGGCTCGGGGACTCTGCAAAACACGGCCACAAAATCGGCCAGAAAGGGTTTTTCTTGAGGAAAAGAGCAGCAGTCGAGTGCACATGGGCACATCCTCGATATGGAGCTGGGCTCTAAACAAACTGCATCAGGTTTTACAACAACAGCACAAACTAAACCTGAAAAAGTCAATGCATCCTTTTCCAAGCCTAAAATTGGGCAAATGCACTCTATTGTCCTTTCCACTTTCATAAAGGTTTGGAGATACTTCTCATTCCTTTTTTTCCATGCTGGGATTTTTTTTTTATCATCCAAAAGCTGTGAAAAACTTGAAATCTGAGGCTGCTGTTATCAGATAACACATCCTAAGACTCTGCATTGAAGAATCTCCCACATTCTCCTTCTCAAACTGGAGATGAACATCACATGGGGTCACACTGGGTGGGGCTTTGCAGATTGAGCAGAAAAATATTTATCCTGTGCTGTGAAAAACTGGAGGAAATGCAGCCCAGAATTCAATTCACTGGAGGAACGTGTATAGCTGAGGTCAGGAGCAGCAAGGTTTAAACAGGATTTTTGGGGTTGTGGGTAAATCATCACTTCTGAAGAGTTAATGCAGTTGGTTCTAAGGAGGGAACTCGAGGCGGAGGAGAAGGAGGGAGGGAAGTTAATATTTAAGGGCAAATGTACCTTTGTTAAAATTCAGGGTGACATCTTGTGGGCAGAGAGGCTGAAAGTCAGTGCAGGGTTTTGGAGGGTTTAACCTGCCTTCGGTGGCTGCTGGCAGGGGAGGAATCTGGGGCTGCAGAGCCCCTAAAAACACCGGGATTCTGTGATTTATCCCAACTTTTCCTGTGAGCGAGTGGGAGGAGGAGGGCTTGGCAATTGTGCCTTGGTGGGAAGGAGGCAGCAGCGTGGGTGGAGGGACAGCAGGTGCCCCGTGCTGCAGGAGGGGACAGTGTCCCCTGGCCCAGGGCAGCAGCAGAAGGCAGGACACAGGAGCTGAGCCAGAGCCCAGGCTGGGGCTGCAGAGCTCAGGAGGAGCAGGCAGGAGGCCAGGCAAGGAAGGGAAATCAGCACACCCCATACTGCTCTCTATACTGCCCTCCATCCTGCTCTGCACACTGCTCTGCACACTGCTCTGCACACTGCTCTCCATCCTGCTCTCCATCCTGCTCTCCATCCTGCTCTGCACACTGCTCACTATACTACTCTCCATCCTGCCCTCCATCCTGCTCTGCACACTGCTCTCTATCCTGCTCTCCATCCTGCTCTCCATCCTGCTCTCCATCCTGCTCTGCACACTGCTCTCTATCCTGCTCTCCATCCTGCTCTCCATCCTGCTCCCTGCCTCACAGCACCCCCCAGGCCGGATTTGGTGTTTTTTGTGTGTTTTGTGTAATGTTCCAGTGGTCAAAGCAAATAATGATATTATGGCCCTTGAAAGCCATTCCGAGCCCGGGGTCCAGGAAAGCAGAATCTCAGCTTGGTGCTTTGTTTAGTGGGGGATTCAAATCCCAACTTAATTTAATCTTTTGATTTATCCTGCAGGTACTGCCTGATTATATTCCAGGGCCACCAGTAAGAGAAATGCAGGGGTTTATTTATTAATTTATTTCTTGCTTTCAGCGAGGAAAGGTTTGGCAGAAGTCGCTGCTGTTCTCTGTGATGTGAGTGAGTGAATAACTCACCCATGAGCCTGTGATGCCCACTGATTCACGTTAATTACATGGGGTTACACTGATTTTAGCTCTGCACTTCAGCTGAGGCCTGGGGAGCAGGGCAGCACTGCAAACTGAGTGGTCAGCCTGGCACCAGAGCTGCAAAAAGAGCAGAGTTTCCCTGGGAAGCACCAGGGGTGCCGGGGGCAAGGAGGAGGCTGATGGAGCTTCCTGGGAAATCATGGATAAATCACTTAAAGCTGAATTTGTGAGGGGGTTTGTGTGTGTTTAAAATGACTCTCAGTGGCATTAAAAGACAGAACACCCCTTCAAAAGTACAAGCTGGAAAGGTAAAATTGGTGTGCTGCCATTTCAGGGCTCCCCTTCACTGGAATATTTGGGCAGCTCAGAGGTTGAGACGGATGGAATCCACTCCCATACCTTGAACAACCTGGGGTCCCTGTCCTGAAGTCCTTGCAGGGTGAGTCCAGTGAAAGCAGACCCCAGTCAGACCCAGGTACTGTTGCTGTAGCAGGAACCAGCAGCGTTCCAAACTCCCTGTGTGTTCTCACCTTTGTGTTCCAAGGCTGCAGGGGATTTTCTCATTTGCCTCCCTATCTGGACCTTTAAAATATTCAACACTTTTATTTAATTTTTTCCTTTCGCTTTCCCAAACAAGGCACACTTCATTCATATCCTTCCAACAACAAAAAAAAAAGAGGCTAAAATTAAATTTTTAAAAATCATATTAAATCTTTAATATTCTCCTATGGATGACAATATAGCCAAGCAGACAAGGACAGCATGCAAATCTCGTGGCATGCCTGCCAAACATAATGCATTTATATTAAATCTATTGTACAGTGAGAATTTGAAGGCTGCAGTGATCAGAGGAAACCATGCAATTGGATTAATAGATAATTTAGGCTGTAATCCAACAAAGCAGTTAAGCATGTGCTTACTTTTAAGCGTGTACAGCATTACTTGATGTTAACTGAGGTAAAACGAGCTTAAAACTAAGCCCATCCTAAAAGTGTTTGGTTGGCTGAGTCAGTGATCTGGACAAGGAAAGGTTTGCAGCTGGAAATCCAGGAAGGAGTAAAGAGTGTCCATTTCTCCTGTAATCACTGAAATCTATTTTTCCTGCAATCACTGAAACACCCCCAGCTCGAGTTTCAAAGCAGGACGTTTTTATAGGGGGTGAAAAACCAGCACTGGCCAACTGCAGTGGTGAGCAGCTCCCAGATTATCTCTTCTACCTGCAAGTGGTAAAACATTTCATGCATTCCTGGTTGAACTGAGCTCAGGACAGTGAGATAACCCTGCAAGACCTGCGGCTGGTGCTGCTAATTCCACGAGAAGATTGTCTCTCTCCAGGGCTCATAAATGGGAGTTATCTTTGAGCAGAGGCTGTGAGGGGATTCATGGACAGGGGATGTACTCTGGGCTGGATCTGAGAGAAGAAAGCAACCTGAACTTGCTGGGTGACCTTAGATTGTCACCCAGGCTCCTCCGCACCAGCCCCACCAGTGCTCCTGCTCCTGACGCTCTCCAGTATTTGTGGCCTTAATTGAGGGACATAACCAAACAAATTTATCATTGCAGCCCATAAAAACGACAGAATTCATATGGTAGCATTCTTCATTCTCTCCAATTTGTTTCCCTGAAATCCCCGCAGCAATTTATTTGCTGAATACGCGAGTTTTCCTCCTTATGAAAATTACAAATTGTTGTCAAGGTTAACGAGTTAATATTCTCATTCAATATTTATTTTATAGGGGGGGAGGGGGGAAGGAAGAAGAGCGACTGTTCTTACACTTTCTTCCACGGCAAAGTCTGGTTTCTTAATCAATATGACAAGGACACTGTCCTTTGGATAATACCCTGAATCATCGGGACTAAAAAATGAGCTTTATTAATCAACAGCCCCTGATTAATTATTATAAAGTGATGCTCATACATTTCTGTACATTTTAATAATTCCTGCAGAAGGCTAACAATGTCCCCAGTGATTTGAAGGCTTTGGGGTTTGAATTTTTCTAAGCAATGTCACAATAAATAGTCCAAGGGTACTACTGCTCGCTCACTAATCCAGTCTGTTTCAATCCAGCAAATGAGTAAAACCTTCTTTTTCCTATTTCCCATCTATAATTTATCATTTGCATACAAAGTAAGAAGCAGGAATCGGCAGTCTCATCAGTTTTCAAAATATCAAGGGACAACTGGGGTGATTTATAGCAGGCTGTATTATCTAGATCATATAACCCGAATATTTCTGTAAAAACAGACCCACGCCATCTCTCAATAAGTGTCTGGCTGGCAGATAAATGTGGTGAAGGTCACTGGGCTGGAGAACTTAGTGCAGACCTGAGTAGCCATTAGGCTTTTCCTTGCAAGGAAATATCCCATCCTGATAAGAATCATCTCCACTGACAGTTTCTGGGGCTGTGGATCCCCCTTTGGAGGCTCTCTCAGCCATCAAAGGACACGGGCTGCGTGTTTGCTACCAGTGAGATGAAAAATATGCCACCTGTTCCTTCTGTTTTCAGGGCCCTTCTGAGGGTGTGACCTTGCTGAAAGGAACAGATGCATTCCCTCACAAAGTGATCCAGCCCCAAACTCTGCCTAACGAGGTGACCACAGCTGGGGAGCCCTTGTGTTTCAGCTCCCGAGGGCAGCGTGGTCCCCAGCCACAGGGAAAGGGCTTGCATGGGGGTGTGGCAGATTTAATGGCAAATTTGTGTGAATTTATTGAAATAGTGGAAGTTTTAGAATGAGCAGGCATAAAGCCTTATCCAGCACTGGTTCTGAGCTGTTTATTCTTTGTATCAGGCGGGTCCCAGCCTGGCATTCTGCCCCTGTAGAATGTGCCCAGCTCTGAGTGCTCAAAGGATGCTCTTGAAGCACCTTTGGGTCTGTGATAAACGACATCAGACCTCCAAAGGCAGCAGCCTCTTGTGGTTGTGGTTTAAAATAACGTGTTTGCATTGTAAAAAACTCAGTGGCCTTTCCCCAACCTTCCTGCAATGAACGTTTTAATTACCCATCAGAGCACTGGTCCCTCCAAAGGCGGGTTTAGGAATTTTTCACAGGGAGATGTCACAATCTGTGTGCCTGTAACCCACGGGTTATTGGGGTTTATTTTCTCGATTTCTGCCTTCATTCCAAGATGCCAGTAATGAGTTCTCTGTTCACTTTATTAATTTGAGCCACTGGACAAAATGTCACTGCTGTAGGATGCTCTGCAGCGAGCAGCCCTCCTGCATTTTGCCCTCCAGAAACGCGGGCTCTGATCACAGATAACGAAAATGAGATTAGGATGTTAGCTTTCTCAAGAGATAACAGCAGTCTAGGTCATAAAACTACCATATGGCAGATTTGGCAGTCTTTCCAGAGGTCCATGGTTTAATTATCACAAAGACAGATTCAGTTCCCCACTTGCAAATGCCTGGGTCCTCCTGTGGCAAGGGCTGGCGATGCAATTAAGGGGAGAGCAGTATTTGCTTGGCTGCAACAGAAATGACCTTACTGTGGCCAGCACTGTCACTTCCTAACATTTCACTCATGATTAAGTTTATCATTTCAAACAAACAACATAAAATGTCAGGTCTCTGGTCTGTTTAACGTGTGGGAGGAGGGGTAGGGAGGGTAGAGAAGCATAAAGCAGGACTGAGCCAAGCTGGAGAGCTTTAGTTCTGAAAAGAAATTCAAAGTCGACAACTACATCAGAGAACAGGGGTATCTCTGCAGGCAGAGTTTGCTGTTGTGGGCAAATCTTTTTGTTTCTTGCATCAAATGCTTTGGTGTTGCCCGTGTTTGCAGCCCTGTCTTTATTCCCACCCTCAGCTTCACACACAGCCCCTGGTGTGTTCAGGTTTTCTGCTGTCCCCTGTGCTTCCCTGTGAGCACTGTTACACAGGCACCACGGAGAGGAAGAACTAATTGCAGGAAAAGCAGAATTTCATCTCATTTAGACAGCTTTGGGCTGGTTTGCTGTGAGGCTGCTCACACAATGCCCTGGTCAGCACAGATAAGCAGCAGGAGGTTGGTGAGGATAATGTCCATCAGCCTGGAATTGAAGTGGGCCTTTAAAATTGCCATTTCCCAGAGAAGCCTCTCACTCTGCTGAGGATGGGCAATGGGATAGCAGGGAGATGACAATTGTCCTCATCAAACAGAGAACAACTTCTAAAAAGTGTGTCCTCATGTGGATCAACGCTTCACTAAAACCAAATTCAATGGAGTTCCTCATGTCCAGGAAACACTGTTGGGATTGCAAGACTGAAGTCACAAGTTAATTTAACTCACTGGCAATTCAGAAAATACTTCCTGCAGTTGTTCTGTGTGAAGTCACAATGAGAATTCCTTTTGGAACACCATCAGGGTGTAGGTTGATCTCCAAGGTTCTTGAGAGGGAAGGATGCACACACCCCAAAATGTCTGTTTCTAGTCAGGAGCATGAAAGCATTTCTGAAGCCAACCAACATTTAATGAGATCAGAAAATATCAAGCTGTAGGAAGTGATAATGGTTAAAAGGTGAACTTGTTGGTGTAGGGGAAGATTCCTTGAAAGTTAAAATCTCACCCTACCCAACCTGCTGCTGGTTGTGCTCGGTCTGGGTGTGGGATCAGCACCTCCATGGCTGTTGATATTTTTAACTCCTGCAGGGTCTGAGGGTCCTGAGCTGGAGTGACAACTCCACTTTTCCACATCCTGGCTAATTTTATGCAAACCCTTGGAGACCGAGTTCAGTTCACAGGCATGTTCATGTCCAATTAAAAAGTAATAGATCTGAAGCACATATAACAAATCAAAAGAATGGAATACTGTCAAAGCCAAGAATTAAAATCCAGCCACACAGGCCACCAGGCTTCACGAGACTATAAAAAATCATTTTTAATATATATTTAATTTCTGAATCTTTACAATGAACAAAACATATTGAAATCCACCCTCACTCTAGCCAAGGCTATATAAAAATATCACTTTTCATTATTAGGGTTTTTTTAATATTCAGGGGCTTCCTAAAGCTGGGATTTTAACAAATACAACAAATTGTATGAGACACCTGATTAGATTGAGAGTGAGCATCAAACATTGTGAGGTGTCAGTAAATTGTGTCTCACCTGTTCTCTCAGTTGTGCTGAGGAGAGGGACTTTTAGGAGCTGGAGAAGGGAGCTCCTGATTGTTGCTGGCTGTTCATTTTCAGGGATAAAATATGAAACATCAGCTGGTCAGAAACTCTGTGGAATTTTAATTACGAGCTCTGCTCTCAGTTATTTGTATTTTTAATGCACCGAGTTTTAAGAGATGTGTTCAGGCCAGGATGAATTAGGTGGGACATGAGGATAAAATAAGAAGATGGTTCCTATCAAAACCAAATCCTCTATTTCTTTTTTCTTTCACCAAAGCACCTGTACAGCCAAAGTATCAATGCAGATACAGCTCCTACAGCTGGAAATCTTCTCTCACCCCTATTTATAATGTCCCCAGTTCTCTATTTCCTTATGAAGTCAGCAAAGGCCAAAAAATTCATAAAAAATTTAGTGGCGAGCGAGATAGCATTACTGCTTTTAAGTAAAGTCTATGAAAGGAGCATGAGATCAGCATAAAAATAAATCAGGCTAAATTTAAATCTTTGGACGCTAAAAACTAAAACTCTTGGAAAGTGGAGAGAAGATTTATTGCCGTGGAGAACTGCCTGGAGATACCCAGCAGCATGGACCCAGCTTCCAAGGGGGGAAGCAGAGGTGGAGGAGGGAAAAATTGTTCTGTGTGAGGGCTGGAATGGAAACCCCAGTGAGTTCCTTGGTGGATAATCCAGGATTTTCTGGTGAACTCAAGGATAACCTGATTTTTGCCTCGGAACTTGTGAATTGTTGAGTGTGGCCCCTCAGTTGATTCCAGTGGGGAGACAGCAGTGTTTTATTGCATAAATGAGATCAAGGAAATAGAGGAAAGGGTTCTGCCTGTGTAAGAGCTCTGAGACCTGCCGGGTATGGTCACGGACAAGGACTTTTCAGAACAAATAAATGTCATTTTTTTATCACTTGCCCATTGAGCCACGTGCTCAAATCAACACCAGCCCAGTCCTGGTGACTTGCTTTGATTCTGGAAGCCAGAAAAGTTCCCATTTTCGTCCTGCTGCCCTCTGTGTGCTCTTGATGGGACACTTTTCCCCCTCATTAGAGTTGCTAATTGGCTCCATCCTCTGTCTCTCACCTCCCAAGGACCCAGTTGCTGCAGGTGTTGGTGTAGGATCGGCCAAAAAAGTGCAAACTCCCTGGAAGAGCCATTAATTGGGATGGAAGGGAGGGGAGAGAATCACACTCGGCTTGGAAAGGTTTTCAATTCTTATGTGTCAGAATATCCTAATTCAAACCCAAATGGGAATCCACCATTCTGGGGGATTCACACAGCTCCAGGTAAACAACTAATGAGCAGCCTGCCAGTTTCATTTTTATCAAGAGCCCTCAGAGATTCGACTGTGCCATTTCATAAAATATGCAGATGATAGTGGAGGGAGAATAGCAAAGGCTTTGAAAATGATTCACACAACCTAAAAATGATGTTGAAAAGGGAGGAATTAAATATTCACAAAGTGTGAGAAATTAAGGCATATTAACTGTTAGAATGTGGAAATGAAGTGACTAACATGCACAGAGCTGATGAGAACTAGATGATTACAGATCTGTCAAAAGTTTCTAATTCTGACACAGTGTGATGTCGAGGTGCTACTTGGCTGGTAAGGGCAAAAAATTAGGTATGGGACAAGAAATGCAAACGTGACAGATCAGAGTCAGAGGCGGGCAGACACCGCAGTGATTAACATTAGGCTCAGTCCTGGAGCAAGGGTGAACTTTCAGCTGCAAAATGAATACTAATTATGGTTACAAACAGAACACAAGGGGCTCAATCCATCAGCTCCAGGAGGGCTGGTGTAATGAGTTAGTCGAGGGGGAAAAAAAAGTCACCTAGGGCCAAATTTGTCTCACTGCTGAGTTCTGGCTTACACCAGGGATGGATTTGACCCTTGGGATATGAGAGTTGGAGGTTTTGCTCTGCTGTAATTAATCAGGGGTTTATCTGGTGCTGCAGTTTTGATAGAGCAGAGGAAAGGTTGCTGGCAGATGGATTCGTGCAGGGGTCGTGCAAAAGAATAAGGAATAATATTTTTAAAGAGAAGCTCGGAGTGTCCACAGCAGGTGAAGTTATTCGTGTTGTTCTGGCAGGGCAGGGACATCGTTCCACCTTCCTCGAGGGCAATCCCTCACCTGGGAGCACAGAGCTGGGGGTTTCTCCTGGAAATCACGCTCTGGAGGCACCTTTGGTGTCCCCAGGTGCAGGTCCCTGGGGCTGGACTCTCCAGCATGTGCCAGCACTGCCCTCTCACCCCAGCTGTGCTTGGAGCCCTTCTTGGCGTTCTGGGGAGCACTGGACTCTCCTGGCCATGTGGAAATGGATCAGCTCCCAGTGAGGAGATGGGTGTGAGGGCTTTTCCTCGGGCTGCCCAAAGGAGCAGGAATTTGGGAGCTTGTTCAGCCGCTGCTGCAGAGTTCCTGTGCCCTCCCTGGCCCTTGAGTGCTCTGTGGCAGCAGACAGTGAAAGCTGTGCTCGTGTCTCTGCAGGAATCTCTTGTGGCTGATTAATATTTTCCCTCTTTTCATGGAAAAAAAAAATCCCTGCAAATTCTCTGAGCTGAGCTGCAGACACCAACGTGCAGAGCTGAGGTGTGTGCAGCCAGGGATCTGGAAATCCAGTGGGAGTTGCACCCTGGAGTACCCTGCCAGTAACTCCTCACTGGATTGCCATGATCAGCACTGGATGCACTGAGATCACTCAACAAATAAATATTATTTCAATTACAACCATATCAACAGCATCTTGATACCTTCCAGAGACAAAAAGAACTTGAGATATTAAAAAAAAAAACCAAAACAAAGTGATAGCTGTGCATGCCAAAGAGAGGGGGCACCGTGGGTGTGTTTTGCATCCCTGATTTGTTGGAGAGCCTGTCCTGTGCTCACAATCAAGAGACAAACAAAAACTCAAAGGTCACGAGAAGACTCAGCCTGGTGAGGTGGATGTTCTGAATATATTAGGTATGTAAAGCAATATTGTGGCCCATCCAAACTAGAATTAGTGGTAATTATTATATAATATGTAATGATGGGATTTAAATGGCTAACACATTTTCTCTGCTGAGATCATTTAGACATGATTCATATAAATGATTAAATTAATAGATCTTCCTCTTTTAAGACTGCTAGGCAGCTTAAACTAAATTTCTCAACAGAGACTGATCCCGGTGAAATAATATTAATAGAAAATGGAAGAAGAATTTCTGAGAAGTGGGTAAATATATGATGGAGTTTGAGGAAATTTTTATGGACGTCTTTGCCGACCAAAATACTTCCCAGATTTAAATATTCTCTAGAAATAACCCATCAAGGACTTTGGAAGGTGAAAGAACAACAATCCTAACTTCCCTTGAAAGAAAAGAATGGCGAAATTCTGTGCTGGAAGACGGGGACTTAAAGGATCACTGTCTACTTAGTTTAGGCTTAAACATTAGGCTTTTCATAACTCTAAATGGTTTTATAAAACCTAATGTGAATAGAAATGTTTTTCTTGTTCCTTTTCTGAATCAAATTTCAATAGGAGAAGCCCCCTCACCCCCCGACATGCCCAGCAGAGCCCTGTGCAGTGCTGTGAAGCCACACACAGCAGCCCTGTGCTCATCAGTGAGAACAAGGACAGGAAAACGAGTGTGGATGGGATTTCTGAACAAACCAGGGAGCTGAGTGTCCAAACCTGAGAGACACCTGGGGATTTTAGCCTGAAAGTGCCACCAGCCAGTGTGGCTGGCTGGAGCTCTGAGCGATCTGGGATAGGGGAAGGTGTCCCAGCCCCTGCCAGGGGGTGGAATGGGATCAGAGTGGAATAGGATGAGGTTTAATAAGGTCCCTCCCAACCTAAACCAGTCTGTGATCCCATGAAAGCCAGTCCTGAGCAATCATGAGGAGTTTTGCCACCACCTTGATGCCTCTCCACCCCCTCCCTTCTTGTCCCTGGTCCACAGCTCTCTGCTTCAGCCTGGGAGGCAGAGCCTTGTCTCCTCAGGCTTTCTGTGGGGTTTGGGGGCTGCAGTCACAGCCTGCCCTCCCCAGAGGACAATTCCATGGGTTGGTTTTCTTGCTGCTTGGGCACCAACCCCAAAGAGCAGTGGTGAGCATCACCTGGAGCCACCAGCCCTCTCCTGCAGGTGCCTGTCCTGCCCCTGCACAGGAGGGGGGAGCTGAGACTTCCCAGGTTCTGGTTTAACCTCAGATTTTTGCTCCCTTTGTTACTCACAAGCAGTAAGGAGGGCCAGAGCTGTTTGCTGCGTGCCCAGGGCCTTGCAGGGACAGCAGCAGCTCTCAGCCCTCTTCTTGCTCAGACTTGAGCATCTGAACGGTTGGCAGTGTCTTGGAGTACTCCAAGGAAGGCATCATATTTATTTTAGTGCAGCTCTGTAGCACTGTTATCACACCAGAAAGAATTCATACAGCACACTTTGTCTTTGGGGCTTTTTCCTACTGCTTGGGAAAGTGCACGTGGTAATTTGGATAGTCCTGTCCCAGAGGGTTACCCCAGTGCTGCACACCGAGTGGTCCTGCTATTTTTGTTGTTAAATTCATCTTCCTTTCTTATCCTAAATATTCCCTTTTTCTGCTTAGAAGGTTAAAAATACCTGGAGCTGTGAGTCTGGCCTATTTACTACAGAATTCATGAGTCATGCACTACACTGGAGTCTGAAATATCACAGGGTATTATTCACTGAGAGCTCAGCAAAAGAATGGCAAAATCTGCCCTTCAAGGCTTGAGATTCCAAACCCGAGTGCTTTGGGGAGCTGCTCTTGCAGCTCTGCCCTCCAGAAATGAACGCAGAAGGAACAAAATGCAGAAGGAAACTGCCAGGAGGCTCTGATGAGTTTAACAAGCTTTATCTTGCTCCCAGCTGCAGAGGGCCCTTCCCAAGGAAATGCTATGTGGCTGCTGGAGACATCAGCTCCAGCTCAGCTCCAGTCCCGGAGCTGCACGGATTGAATTGATTGTTTCTGCAGATGCCAGGGTGTGCTGCTGCCTCTCCCCAGCCCTGGGTGACACAGAGCACTGGTGGAATGTCTCAGATGTGCTCAGGGCCTCTGGTGCTCGGGATGGGCTAAGCAGACCCGGGCTCTGGTGGGATGGTTCAGCCCAGGAATTTGGTTCCCAGTTTGCCCCTGCAGGAGGGACAGGAGTCCTCTGTAAATGGGCATTGCAGCTGGATCCGTTGGAATTCCCTGTGGCTGGGGCTCTGTGATGGGTGAAGCTCTGTTTCATATTTATTATCCTTTATTTATCTCAGTAGCTAACAGAGCACTCACACTTCTGGAACATCACTGCTTGTCCTTGCACATCCCTAAAGCAGAGAAACTTTGAGGAAGTGTTTTCACTGAACCTCCAACGGCCCAGAGGGGCTCCAATTGTAAAAAAAAATAAAATCTAAAACTATTTTCCAATAGTGACAAACAATGAAGGAGCCCTGACTCCTGAAGGAGCTCCCACAAACACCAGGCACGTGGATGCTCTGGGATTTAACCACTCCATGGATTATGATCCCACGTTTAAAAAACCTTACTGGTTTTTCTTCCTAGTTGGTCACCTCCTAGTGTGCTTGCCATGGACAAAAATACCTGAAGATATCTGCTTCCAAGGACACAAAAGATCAGGTTTCTTTGAACAGCTACACGCTGGCTGCAGTTTTTTGACCTCCCTGAATAACAATTCTATGGGCAGGTGGCAAAACATAAGTTTTTCTAGATAAGAAAAATTGTTCAATATAACTTTTTCATAATATTACCTGGGCAAAATATTCATGCTATTTTTTTTTTTTTAAGTACAAACTTTGGCATTTCATGCAGCTCCTTTCAATAATATTTAGTTGAAGATGAAAGAGCTCTACTTGCACTCCTGTAAGTCAAAGGGGTAGCTCTCAATTTACAGAGGATTGTTGGCAGCTCTTTGTTAAATGACCTGGAATTCCCAGCTCCTGGCGGATGGGATGGGGCACAGCAGCCACAGTGAGCAAACTGGTTTCTATTCTGGGGTCTGCCACCCCCTCGCTGACCTGGGGTGATTCATACAAGTTCCCCGTGCCCTTTCATCCTCCTCTGGAAAATGAGGATATTGACATTTACATTTCTTTATAAAGTGCTTTTAGATCTATGGATGAAAAGTGCTAAGTAAACCAAAACTCTCAATTAAATTAATTGGCGAGAAGGAGCTGGGTCAGTGTTACAGCAGGGTTCATTTATACACCTCTTAATTTCCTTGGTCTTGTGTCTCCAACCCTATTTATAGCTGGAATTGCTGCTCTCTCCTCTCACCTGGAGGAATCTGGGGTGGATTTCATCCCTTTTCCTACACAGACACAGGAGCTGCACTGAGGGTACCCCGCCCTGAGTTTCTTGGTACAAAGCTCTTGTACAAGTGCATCACCCTTAAAAAATAGTTTAAAAATCCAGGGAAGTAGCTCTGGCACTGCAGCAGATTTCACACTCAGAGAATAAATTATAAAGTTCACAGAGAGAGAAGTGAACGTTTGAGCTGTGCTGGTGGGGAAGGAAATAATGAATGTTTTTCTCTTCATGACATTTCAAGGTCAAAATTAGATTATTGGGGTGCAAACCCCCCTCCTACGCTGGTTCACAAGATTATTTGGGATGGAAAAAACCTCCAGGGTCATCGAGTCCAAGCTGTGCCTGATGTCCCCAGCCCAGAGCACTGAGTGCCACCTCCAGGAATTCCTTGGACACCTGCAGGGATGGGCACTCCAAACCTCCCTGGGCAGCCCCTGCCAAGGCCTGACCGCCCTTTCCATGAAAAACATCCTTCCCCAACTGCAGAATGAACTGCTACATCTGCAAAAAAATCCATATTTTGAGCTCATTCCTGGCCCATATGGTTCCTCTGGTAATTCTCCACTAAAGGCCACCATTTGTGTGCAGGGAAAGAGGGATTGGAAAAATCCTGTGATCCTCATCTTGTCAGTGGTTATTTTAATCACCTGAAGGTTGTTTTGTTCTTCTAAGAGATTTATATATATATATATATATTGTTTTTGCACATCTCCCTCCCTAACAGCAAGAGAATAGATTATGCAGAGAGGCTGGTTTTGTTTGGAGAATTTTGGGAACAGATGCAATCCGGGAGCTGCGATCCCTGCACAGCTCGGAGATCAGAAGTAATAAGAGGCCTCTGAATTATCTCTCTTCTGTTCACAAAGCTTGAACTTAATCTGCCAGGCTGCCTTAGAGTTGGAACTGTGGAGAACAAAACCCCAAATATCAGATCTGTGTGCACGGGGGACCCGGTACTTGGAGAAGGAGGAAAGTAGGGCAGGCACCCTTCAACCAGAGTTGGGCAGGTGCTCTTCAAAGTGTCTCAGAACAGAGAAATTTTGGCTATATATTGAAATATTTAACAGGAAGAAGAATATTTTAAAGTAAAATATTGAAATTAAAATAATTAGCCTCAATATACAGATTTAAGCTGTAAATTTAGGCTAAAAAAAGGGTGGTTGCTGTTTGCCCAATATTCTTCTTGTCATTTATAATTTCCTGTGTGGATGGGATAAGTGTAAACCTATCTTAGAGATCTTGTATTTTACTTAAGGAATGCCCAAATTAGGGTAACCCTCTGAAAAAGATGATTAGTGCTGCACTGACTATTTTTGCCTGCTCTGAGCCCTCCAGGGTTATCACCACGGACAGGAAACAGCCTGGGACGTCACTAATTTTATTTGTGTGTAAGTTTTGATTGATGGGAAAGTAATTAAGGTTCACACTGTTTTAATTGATGTGTTGATATATGAGCCTGCGTGCTTTTAGCACCACTGTCTCCCAGCTGTGCTGGCAGGGCTGGGAGGGGCATGTCAGACAAACAGGGAGCAAATTTTGGGGCATGACCATGAAGAATGAGACAACAGCCTTTGTGTTGCTGAAGACAGTGAGGGCTGCAGGAAGGAAAAAAAAAATAGTGCAGAAAAAGATTTTACTTCAATGATTTGAAATAAAATTAATTGATCTTTTGAGCTCACAAGTTTTTGCTGTATGGTTTCTAAATGTCCTCTGTTGTCCATCTGCTTTACCAGTGGACCAGCTGGACACTGGGAAAGCTCAAGCAGGGAAGGCTGTCCCAAGAGGAGGCTCTTGGGTTTATAAGCCAAGATGGACCAGTAAAAGAAAAAAAAAAAAAGAGAGGAAAATGAGAAATCTGATAGAAAAATGAGTATGGAAACCACAAGTCCCACGTGGTGTGTCCGAGGCTGTGGTGTTACACTGGATTTAGAGCTCCCTCACGCAGATGCTGAGGCTCAGTGAGGCACTGGAGCACAAATCTGGGGTGGTTCCTCCCCACGTGGAGCCGGTCTGGCTTCAGGCTGAGGGAAGCTCTGCTCTGTTCCAGGGCACTGGGGACAGCTCCAGAGAGGCCCTCAGCTCATCCTCCAAGTGCAAATGCTGCTGCCAAGGTGTGACAAGCTGAATAAAAGCCAAAATAATTCAGCATCTGCCCAGCTTTCCAAAAAGCAGCATTTAACCTCTGCCAGGGCCTCAACACCCTTACAGGCAGAATTTTTTCCTAATGCCTCACCTAAACTTGCTCTCTGTCAGTGTGAAGCCACTGCCTCTTTTCCTGTCACTGCAGGCTGCTGTAAATTGTTTCTGTCTTGTTCCTCTGGGTTCCTTTTGGGCTCCATGGAAGGAAAACCCATGGTGGAGGTGGAGCATCACCTGGAGATGCAGCTCCAGAGCTCCCCAGGGCCACTGCTGGGGATCATTCCCTGCCTGAGGGACAAGTTTGTGCCTCTTACTGGTGGTGATGCTTTGTGTTGGTGATGTTTGGCTGGAGCCTCCCCAGCTCTGAGCCTGTTCTTGCAGTTTGATGGGCTGCTGGAACCCAGGGCACTGAGGATTCCAGGCTGTGCTGCCAGGCACTGACCCCCAAGCAAAGCCTGCACTGACCTGAGGCTGTGGAGAAGCTCCCAAAATTGAGTGACAGCACTGGGAGTGTGGGTGTGGAGTTTGGATAGAAGTGTGTGACAGCACAGGGTGCAAAACTCAGAGTTTAAGGCTTTAGAATACAGTAATAGATATAAAGCAAGATGAAGGGTTTAGGGCAGAGGCTGAGTCCTTCTTATTCACCTTCTTCTTCCTGGTCTGGGTGGAATTATGTAATTGGGTAGAAAAATCCACATTGTGGGCTACAGGTGGTTGGTTATTGGGCTAAAAGTAAAAATAATTTAAGTGTCATCTCATAATTGGAGAGTTTATCCTTAAAAGTCCTTGGAGAGAGAGAGAGTCGTCTCCATTTTTAGTTTGCTAGCTTGAAGTGCTGTAGAACTCATGGTTTGTGAGAAACTAATATAGAGAAGAATTAATAAACATCTGAGTCCAAACAAAAAACACCCTCTGGAGCATTTAATCCCAACCCTGGCAAAAAGAAGGTAAAAGTGACAATGGGCCAGAAACTTCCCATGTTCCTTTTGCCACGTGACTCCCTCTGGAAGTATTGGTGCTATCATCACCGAACATTTATTCCATCCATCTCTGCTGGCAGACAGAATCCATCTCAAAGAAAAACTTCAGCTGTTTAATTTTGTCTGGAAGAACCCTCGTGTTGTTCTGTCAGCGCGACATATGCTGAGATTGTCTCTGAAAAGAAAGAAACGCTCAGGATTTTGTTACTTCTCTGTAGTAAAACACACACCAGCAATTTCCTTACAATGGAGCTGCTACCAGGGTTTCTGCTTGGAAAACAGAGTATTAATTATCTCCCAGCACTCAGGAGGGGCGGGAACCTCTTAGATACACCCTCGGTAGGAATTCGTGTGGCTTCTGATGCCCTCAGCAGGATTGTCACACAGATCCCATCAGTGGCAGAGGAAAAGGATGAAATCTTTGTGTTCCAGGGCAGGCTGAGCCTTCCCTGGGTGTCAGAGGTCGGTGCTGCTCGCTGGAGTAGAGGCAGCAGTTGTCACCCAAGGCAGCAGTGGGGCTGGAGGAGCTGGGGATGCTCGGGGACTTTGTGGCTGAGAGGAGCTTTGGGGATGGCAGGAGCAAGGAAGGCTGAGGACTGCACCAGACACTCCTCAGCAGAGTCAGACTCCTAAGGGCCTCCAACCTATTTAAAAAGGATCATCACTCATCAGCACCATCATCATTATCTGCTGGATCGGGAGGAGGAGGAGGGGAGTGATAATCAGCAGGAGATGATCAGCGCCTTATCACCCAGATCCTTCATTTTGGTGCTTAAACTGCAGGATTCTTTCGGGAGAGATAATTCATATTTTATCATTAAAAGTGCTGATCATAACCTCGTTAATAGATGGGTATTGCTAGCACACACAAAAAAGCCAACGTGATGAGATGTGAGGCTTCTATTGAATTACTTGAAGTAGTTTACCTCACCCCTCCCTCCCTCCCCGCCGCTCCCGGGCCATCACAGGCACGGCTTGTACGTGGCACACAAAATCTATAAACTCTTTCCAGGAATACAAAAGCATCCTCTATGATGTTGATAAGAAACAGGACAGTCACTCTCCCCTGACATATTTGTTCTTTAAAAACAAATCAATGGTGCAGGGATTTGGCACCTGAATGCAGAACAACGGCTTGATGAGGCAAAGATTGTCTTCATTAAGGACATTAATATTCATAGAGAGTAGAAAATCTGACACAAGAGAGGACTCACTAACCTTTTCTCATATTAGATTTTTACTTCTTAACACAATTACAGTCCGGCAATGACTTAATTAATGCTGCTTTTTGTCAGACTGCTTTAAAGAGCTGTCAATTTGGTCCTGCAGAGGCTGTCAGTGAAAGAGAAAGACAGTCATCTAGGCTAAAAAGACACAGGAAGAAATTCAAACACTTAATAACATTCAAAGTGCTATGCAAAGTCACATATCAACCTGTATTAAGGAGAGTTTTTGTCTTTCCTCTCCTCGTACTTATGCTAATATTTTCCAGGTAGAATGGGGGCTGCTGCCACCTCTAATTCTGAGGCACAGGGCAGGGAGTGAAGGAGGGGTCAGCAGACCCAGGGTGTTTTAATCTCAGAGCAGCAGGGCTCTCTCCTGTCCTCTGTGCGGAGCAGAGGCACTGGGAACACCCCGGGAATCCTCTGGAAGTGCTGCCAGCAGAGGCACCTGCTGCAGACAGCCTGGAGCTCTTCCATCCTCTGCTTCTCCTCCAACCTCCAGCAGCCAGGAAGCGTTGGGAAAATCCCCCCTGTGGGGTTTTTAAGGCTCAAAAGTTGGTTCGAGGCTCCTTCCCAGCCCGGTGAGCTCAGCTGGGGAGCAGGAGCTCCTTAAGGTGCAGGAATTCACCTGCTTGCAGTCGCTGGGCCTTGTTCTAAATAGCTCTACAGGGAAATATTTCATCATTTTTTTGACCGCTGTGAAAATGACCATGGGGTGCTGGAATGTGAGCTCTGCTTGCATTTTAATTATTCATTAATATATATTTTGTTAAAATATTTAAGTGCAATATTAAAAATATTGAATTTCGCATTTATTAAAATCCACACTAGACTAGAAAAAAGCTTACAATCTGCTTTTTGCAACTGTTTAGAATCACAGAATATCTCAAATTGGATGACTGAGTCCAGTTCCCTGCTCCTCATAGGACTACCCATAACTAAACTATAGCTAACAGTGGTATCCAGAATTTGTTGGACACCTGGGCTGGATTGTGGTGCCCAAACAGGACATTAAATCCAGCTTTACATCCCATGTGCCATTTAATTCTGGGAGGTTCGTTGGCCAGTTTGAGCTTATTTTAGTAAGTGGTTTAAGGGAATCATGTAAAAAAAAAAATGAATGTTCTTTATATACCAGCACAATAAAAAAAAAAAAAAAGAAAAGTCAGGTAAAGCACACACCAACTTTGTATGTCATGTTCTAGAAGGATAATTATCTAGAAATGTAATTGTAACAAGCACCTGATTTAATCAGCAGAGTTTGATCCCTGTCAGAGGTACAGGGGACCAGAGGAGGGATGGATCAAAAGACACTGCAGAAAGTCTGCAGATATTTTTTATGTTGAGTTTCAAATGCTCAATGCTCCCTTCCGTGGTGGAAGAGTTTGTAAAGTGCCCTGTAGCTCAGGGCCGTGCCAGGAGCCCCAAACACAGCAGATCTTCCCCAGGTGGGAACTTCCCCTCACACACAGCACACCCGGGCACCTCCTTTCAAAATGCTCATTTTTTAATCCAGGAAAAACCCTTCTGGCTGGTTCAGCTCTTCATTTGATAATGCAACACGGGAAGGGGGAGGCAAGCTTTTGTAGAGATAGAAATGTGAGTCAACTTTTCAACTATTTACCTTATAAGCTGCTTTTGAGGCGCAGACTTTCCTCTGAAAGCCTCACGTGAAAAAAACTTGTCTTATTTCAGAGAACACAGACAACTGCCCTGAAGTTCCACTGCTTGGAATATTTCAATGTTTATGTGGAGGGGGGCTTGGCTTTCTGGAAATGGGGCCACACCTACAAGAAATCTGTCTCCATTCCAAAAAAAATCAGGCAAACATGGAGAGAACCTGAGAACTGGATGTTATGAGGATGTGTTTTCCTCCTTGGGGAAATGTTATTTGCTTTGCAGAGTGGAGTCCTGGAAGATTTGGACAGAACTGAGTTATGCAGTCTTAATATGATTGAAGAACTATCTTGTTGACAAGTGCAGAATTATAGATTGGAACCCATTAGCTAAAAGGGCTCACAAACATTTGAATAATGGCCCTCACATTTTTTCCATTGGCCTATCAAACAAAGAATCCAATAGAGAAAAAAAACCTCTTAGAACCTTGGAGTTGCAATTTAAAGAGACTGAATTAAATGTCCTTGCACTATAGATAAGAAAGTTTTTTCTTTTTCATCTCATATTAGAAAGGGGAGGTTTGGTCTGTGCTTCTACACTTAGAGCTGTGTATTTTTGGCAGCTGAAAAAAGTGCCAGTATTTAGTAATAAACACAAATGCCTTCTGCTTCAATCCAGGAGGAAAGCCATCAAATTAATTTGGTATCAGAGGCAGAATTGAAGGGAGCAGCCTCCAGTGAGCAGTGCTGGGGGCTGCAGCAGCTGGGCAGTCCCTGTGGAGAGAGGCAGGGCTCTCCTGAATTCTGAATTCATCTGAATTCTGATGGAATTCATCTCAATCCTGATGGAATTCTGCTCCCTGTGCCATGGAGTCCCCGCTCACACCTGGAGCGCTTTACCTGCTCTCTTAGCCACATTCCAAAACTGGTTTATCCCAAATATATCCCAGAGCTGGGGAGAGTGAGCATGGGGGCAGCTGGTGGGAACTTCAGCAGAGTTAATGAGTGTGTAATTAGCAACTGCCTCCTGAAGGAGGGGATTCCTCTCATCTGAAATACCCTGAGCTGGGAGGGACCCACAGGGATCATCCAGTGCAACAGAGACCCCAAAATCCCACCCTGAGCATCCCTGGCAGCGCTGTCCAAACGCTTCTGGAGCTCTGGTGATGCCTTGGGAAGGGTGACCTGGAACAGAGACTGGACAAAGAGAATAAAGCAGGGATTTATTGAAAGGCCTTTAGGGCACACCTTGGGCAGGACAGGGCTTGACCAGGGCTACACCCAAGGGGGACCCAAAATGGTCCCAACATGGACACAAAATGGACACAAAATGTCACAAAATGTCACAAAATGGACACAAAATGGACAAACAGTCACCAGGTCTCACCCTTTGATCAGTTTTGGTCCATTTGCACTTTGGGGTTGAATTGTCCAGTCCCAGCTCCAGGCTGTCAGGTCCCATCCTTCTTGTTCCTCCCTGCAGCCACCCTTGGTTGTGCTTTGGGCTGAAAGTTGTCCTTGGTGTGCAGCAGGAGAAGGATTTGTGTTGTGTCCCTGCTGTGTGCAGAGCTGAGTGACCCTGCCTGTGAGCTCAGA